>PVKS010029572.1:0-25240 GCA_004027875.1 Aplodontia rufa | reverse complement strand
CACTTTGTCTCCTTCCAGCATTCTTTTCCTTCAGGCATCCCAGCATGTGCACGTTACACTGGTCGTAGGGGTGCAGAGTACTTGGAGGCGCTGCTCTGATTTATCTGAATTCTCTGTTCCCTTTGCTCTTATTAGGGTGGTTCTACTGAGGCGCCCTGAAGCTCAGAGCCTCCTTCCTGGCTGTGTCCAGTCCAGGGAGCGCACATCAAAGGCCTTTTTCATGTCTGCTGTGTGTTTTCTCTCCAGCTCTCGCTTTGCTTCACTGTGAGGATTTGCACCTCTGCTTCCGTTGCCCGTCAGCTCTTGTATCTTCTCAATTTCTCTACCATGTTTTAGCAGAAAAATGTTTCCACACACCCCTAAGATCTGAGGAAGGTATAGCTTTCCCTTGGACATCTTGATGCTGTCCCAGTGAGCATGACCTGGAGCAGCCTTGTGCGGGGGGCATTCAGAGGCTGCAGTGCTCTGCTGTCACGGACTGGCAGAGCCCATGTGGGGGTCTAAAACTGCCTCTGCAGACTTGTCTGTGCTGGGCAGGGCCAGGAGTGCTTATTCTGACCATGACAGAGAGATCAGGCTGGCCAATCACAGATGGGCCCTGGTAGCAAAGTGACAGTCCAGGGCAGCAGCAGCACCGGGGTGGACAGACTCAGGACAGAGTGTTGCAAGTATCAGCTGAGGAAATTCCAAGTGACCTGCCCTGGGGTGGGGTCCAACACAGAGCCCTCACCTCCTACCCACTGTCAGTTCCCATCCCTGCATCTGGTCAAATGGTCTTGCCCTTGATGTTCACCACCCCATCTCACGAGAGCAGAAAAGAGGGCTAGGAGGAGGGAGGGGACCCCAGAGCCCTATCTGGAGACCCTTAGTCAATTCCACTGTGCTCTTTAACTCTTTAAGACATTGGGCCAGGGCTTCAATAAACTTTCTGATCCTCAAACCTCTCCTTTGAACACAGGGCAGAAAAGCCCGCTTGCTGTCTCCCTGAGGATGTGAAGGGGCCTGCAGACTCACCAGCTCAGCACCTGGACCCGCTCAGCACCTGGACCCGCTCAGCACCTGGACCCGCTCAGCACCTGGTGCCCATGTGCATCCTGCAGTGCAGGGAGCTCTTCCTTCTTGTACGTGGCTTTTCCTCCCGTTTTGTAGCCTGTCTTATTCCATAGTGGGCTCACCATGGCTCACAGGGACACAGAAATGGCAGCATCAAATCAGGACAGGCCCCGAGGGCAGTCATGACACAGGGTCTGGCCAGTCAGGGACACCCCTGCTCTGGGCTCAACTTCATCCTTCCCAAGGAGCCTCTGTCTCCCGCCAAAGAGTGCAGAGTGTGAGCTCAGGAGTCGGTGAAGCTCTCGGACTTGAAAAATGATTCATTTCCTTAGGAGTCTGCTCTGCTCAAGCTTCTCAGGGATGAACGACCTACCTTTACAACAAAGCTGGAACTTGGGCCAAGGCAAGATCCACATGCTTTGTGACTTCGAAGAATTCACACGGGGACCCACTGTTGACCCAGGGCCCTGTGGCTGCTGTCCTGTCCTGACAGGGTAGCCTCTCCTTGCACGTCTCAGCCCTGGTTCAGGGACTCTGCCTGTGTGAGGCCTGGGTGTGGAAGAAGTCCCTTGCGATTCTTCTGATGGCCACCAGAGGGACACATGCCAGTCTTGGAGGCCACACCTGCGCCCTTTCTCAGCTCAGAAACATCTGTGTGCAAACTGCTCTGGAGCTGCCTGTTCCAGGCTGGACCCTGCCTCCATCAAACAGGGGTTTTCCAGATGACCAGGTCTGGAGGGTAAAGACACAGATGTGAGAGCTGGGAACAGAGCAGCAGAGTCCTTTAGAGGCCAGCTCTACTGGATTGCAGTGTGACAGTGAGGCACGTGAGGGCTGGGGGGTCGGGGGAGGTTATAGATGTGTGACATCCCTCTGATGAGTGTGAGGAGGGAACAGGGATGGCTTTGGCCAGGGATCGGTGTGCACCATGTCATGGGTTTCTGAGCAGAGCTGGGGACAGCATCCAGGCAGGGTGGCCTTTGCAGAAATGGCACTCCTAGGAGCCTGGCCACAGTGTCCCTGTGCAGACACTGCACAGTGGGCTGCGGGCAGCATGCACAGGCCAAGGCAGAGGCCCTCTGCAGCTCCAGGTCCCCAGGGGCGTCTTCGAGTCCTGACTCCTTCTCTCCCTCTGCCCTTCTCATGCCCTGCAAGTCTCAGCCACTGCTTGAATTCAGGGACCATTTTTAGAGGTCTGTCCTGGGCCAGGGACATCAGACTCAGGGCACCTCATGCACACGCCACTCCTCAGCACACCCATGCTCAGGAGCAGGGCTTCCAGAAAAGACGCTGTCACCACCTCCAGCAGGGAATCAGCAGCTGAGGCTGGGCCTCCTCTCTCACCTGGAGGCATCCTGGAGAGGCTGCAGTGCTAGAGGAGGCCACGGGCCACCCAGAGGAATGATGGTAGGGCTGGGCTGAGGAACATGGGCTTGTGCAAGTCCCCCAGTGTGCAAAGGAATCGTTGAAGGACTCAGATACGGGGTCTGTGTTGAGCTCAGTAGCAGAGCCCATGGCTGGCATGTGCAGGCCTCTGGTTCAATCCTTTACACAGCCACACAGACAAAGAACCAAAGGGCAGCTGCTAAGACACCGACTCTTCACTATGAAAACTGGGCGAAAGCAAAGCATTGAGCCTGCCTTTCCTACGCAACCCGTACTCGAGGAAGGCTGCACTTCATAGAGGAAGTCTCGCCGTCCTGATCAAAGGACAAGTTCCAGCTTACAGATTCCCAAGGAATGATGCACTCAGAACCCTGTCCCTGTGCAGCGCCGAGTGAAATGGTGGATCTGGCCAAGGCTCCTGACCTGCCGCCCACAGCTTTGGTGAAAGGGGGACTGTGAACTTCATGATGAGGACCCAATTCCACCAACCAGATGACACAGCCAGACAGTGACATGACCTGCTGCCCCTGCCTCTGGGAGGGAGACCACAGGAGCAGCTGACCACACCTGGGATGCCCTGAACCCTGGCAGGTATCCAACTTCTTCAACAAATATGTTGTTCCAAAACTAAACAAAGAGAAAATCTGGCAAACAAACCCGGAGGACAGGAGGGCACTGTCAAGTCAGAAGACCCTGTGGGGACATGCTGCCAGCGTCTGTCAGGTGTGCCTTGTTTGTACCTTGGTGTCAATGAACCCACTCCCAGGAAGCACTGGTAAGTCACCTAGAAGATGCGAAAGCCACCTGGACACTAATGACACTGAGGTTTTGATGGTGGTTATTGGGGTAACAATGGGATCGTGGTTTGGGGGAAGCTTTCACAAAATCCATGTGGAGGAAGAACACATGGAATGATTTGCAGGAGGGAGCAGCCGGGCCTGAGATCTGCTTCAAGTTTCCTTAACTAACAGGGCCGACGGTGGACGGATTTAAGAGGATGGCGTAAGTGTCCAGCAAGTGCATGGTGGAGCTGGGGGAGGACACACAGTTTCCTTCCCAGTCTTGGCTTTTGGGAGACTGCCGCACTTCCCCGCAAACAGGTGTGTGTCTGGCCCTGGGCCCTTTGAGGGGCCAAGTCCTGGAGGCGACCAGGGTTCCCTCTCGTGGCGGCCGAGCCGGCAAACGTGGATCACACCTTGGAGAAGAAATGAATGCATCAGGTACCTGGCAGAGGTACCAGGTGCGCCCACCAGGCAGCACGCCCACTGGCTGAACCCCAAGTCCTGGAACTTCACAGCTGATTAGCTACATCATGATTCCAAGTTAATTGCTGGCACGGGGGTGCTTGTTCAAAATAAAAGTGGAATTTCCCATGTCAGATGTTCCTGGTGAACAATGAATGCCCCAGGTTTGCACCTCACCTTTGTTTAACCCCTGGTTCCAGCTAATGTCCTCGTGTTTGGTGAGCGACCCTGGGACTGAGCCACGAGCTTTGGACCTGCTGCGTCCACACCCAGGTCCAGGCAGGACCCAGTGGGTGCTGCATGCCCCTGACTCTCCTGGTTCCCTTCACACCCAGAACCCCGTTTTTATCCACCTTTCCTCCACCACAAAGGTCTCTGAAGCACTCAGCTATTAAGTGTGTGGTTCTGAGCCTGGAGCTCTCTGTGAGAAGAAAGGAGCGTGAACAGGGCCCCCAGGGTGCTGCCCATGATGACGGTTAGCTGCAGCTTGCACCCGTGCCAGGGCTCCCTGAGTCTCCACACCCTCAGCACTGATGGCGGCCCATGCAGCGCACGCAGGTGAGCAGGGAGGTCCCAAGGCTGCAGCTTCCGAGCAGCAGGCCATCCAGGTGCAGCCTGGCAGGGGTGGAAATGAGGGAGCCCTCTGCTGTGCAGCTGCCAGCCCCTCCTGGTCCCAGCCTGGGCTGAGCTGCGGACAGCACCAGGATTCAAAGTGAACGGGTTGCATTCTACAGGGCATTTAGGGGCCTTTTACCTCGCCCATACTCGGTTTTCAGATCCAATACAGGTCTCGGGGTAGTATTGGGAACAGAAAGGTGCGGGCATTTGGGGTTTTGCCAATGAAATTTAAAGTAGCAACAGTAACCCCAGAACAGTTGGGTACATACTGACTGAAGCTGCAGCCTCGGTGCTCATGCACTGAAAGGGGTTCCTAGGCCAGGGCTTGATCATCTTCAAGCTGCTTTCACCTGGTGTCCTCACCTGGGTCTCTGAATTTGTGTCCTGTAGCATGAACTTTGCTCAAGTTCAGCAGGGAAGTCAGTAGTCAGGATTCCTCCTTGTGGCTGCTGGAAGCAGACACCTTCCTGTAAGTTTCCTCCAAAACAGCAAGTGTTGCTCACTTTGATCTTTGTATCTCTTTAGAGTTCTAAAAGAGGCCTGGTTTGTGCAGACTTTTTGGTGTTGGAAATCATAAAATGATTGTGTGTGTGTCTTAAAATGCACAATGGGCCCATGGCATTGCAGAGGAGACCATGGACTGGTGCTGCCACTCCGGAAAGAGCATGGCAGCAACTCACACGCCAGGGACAGCCCATCAGGCTCAACCACAGGCCCCTGGCACTTCCCATAAGCAATGTGTGCTCACGCATGGGAGAAGGCATGTCTCCAGGAGAGGCCCACGGAGTTCCCAGAGAGAGTGGGGAACTTGCCTCAGGACCAATAGGATCTCTGCCATGCACCAGAGAAGGAATTTGAGCATGAGCCTGGAGAGGCACCAACATCTCCTTATCAAGCAAGGAAAACACACTCAAGGGAGAAAGGAGGCCATCTCAAGACACACCCTGGGGGGTTCCTGGCTCTTCTTTTAAAGGAAACACGGTGGAGATATGTAAGGTGTCAGTCTATTGATCTCAGGACAGTTTGTGGTGGTCTGATGATTCTCAGGATCCTTCAGTTGATGTGGTCTCCATCTTCTGATTGGTGGGTTACACTTGAAAGCCCCTGAAATTACAGGTTTCTTAAAACGTTATGTCTCTATTTAATTTTGGACAAATTAATAGTGTGGATTTACAGCTTAACAGGTAGATTTACAGATTCCCCCCAAATTTGTGAGTGATGGGCTTGGGAGACAGACTTGCTTGGGGAACGCTGGAAAGGTGTGCGGAAGCTCAGATCAGCAATTCATTCCCTCTCCCTTTCTTTATGTCTGCTTTGTTTTCCTGTCTCACCCATGAATTATTTATATTCAGCAAAATTCACAATAGTGCTGAATTAGCACTGACATCTCGTCAGCGAGTGGCTAAACAAGCCGGGGCACTGTTGTGAGGGAGCTACGCCTCTAACACAGACCAAACACATTTGCCTTTCCGCAGTCGACCCCTAGCTGCACCACTTCATCAGTCGCAATTCACAGCACTCGCAGGTCGCCTGTAGTCATACCCTGAGCAATCACAGCTTCTTCTATTGCAATCTTAATTACTCGTCACACCCCACACTCACACAATGATCCAGACAGGTTACAGAAAGACCAAGGGTTGAGGTGGCCGCAGAGTCATGCATGCTGTGCCTAGACCAAAGGTAGAAAGCTGGCAGGATCAGAAATGAGTCACTGCAAGCAGTCAGATAAGGTTGCTCTCATCCAGAGAGCTTGTTCAGAGCACAGCAAGGCCAGCAAGGAGCCCTGGTCCAGGCCAGGGTCGGGCAGCCCAGGGCTCTTCCTTGAGCAGGGAGACTGAGCCGAGCGGGAGTCCTGGGCAGAGAGCAAAAGGCCCATCACCTGTCCATCCTGTGATGCATTCTCCAGATGTCTCGTGGCAGCGGGTGCCACAGCAACCAGTCTGCTCCTCCGATGGGCCTCAAGTGAGGGCTGTTCCGCCCAGTGGTCTGATGTGTTTGACGAGCTCTTGGGCCTGGTTTGCTAATGTGGGGTTGATATGCCCAGGCATCCAAGTGCTCCTGATTTAACTCACAACAGGTGGTCATTTTCCTGAGCATGATTCCCTTGTTTTTCAGTCTGTGCCTGATGGTGGTGCTGGGCAGATGGTGGCTGTTTACTCGAGCCAGCAAGGCATGGTGTTATTACGCCTGAGCACTTGTACGCAACATGGAGCAACTCATGCCAAACTACCGCTTGATAAAATGGAGTGACTCGGGGTAAACACAGCCTGGCTGCTGCTCAACAGTTCATGGAGTAGCTCAAGTCAGGACACACCTGCCCCTGCAGGCCCACCCCAGGGTCCTCAGAAGCAGCAGTGAGCAGAATGTTACACCTATAACATGGACAAACCTGGAACACACTGAGACTCTAGCGTGGAGAGAATGCTTAACACCTCAGAGGAATCGAGAAATCTGGATTTTTAAGAGTCTAGCAAAAGGGGCTGGAGTGGAGGCTCAGTGGTTATGGTGCTTGCCTGGCATGCACAAGGATGTGGGTTTAAACCCCAGCACCACATACACAACAAAGTTTTGGAGGAACAAAAGCCACATGAAAAACTGAACAAAATTGATTCCCTCTTTCTTTCTCTCTCACTGTCCCTCTCTCTCTTTATAAAAAAAAAATCCAGCAAAAGATGTAAACAGCTCAAAGTAAAAGAAATGCAGATGGTCCTTAATTATATGAAAAGCTGCTCGGCTTCACTTATCATGAGAAATACTAATTAAAATTGCCACTTATCAAGCTGAAAAAATGGAAAAGCCTGATTGCACACTCTTGGCCACACAAAGGAGCAGGCGGGTCTCCCACACTGCTGGAGAGAACAAAGTTCCCATGGAGGTGAACTTGAAACACCCAGACCACTTATTCCACCCACCCAGCTATCCTAGGGCTCTGCTCAAAGAAACACTGGCAACTGGGAAAGAGGCAGGTGCGAGTGAAACGGGATTCACTCTCTCTGCATTATGAAAAGGGAGCCGCAAAAGCAAGCAGTACCTATTAATTAATGCAGGAGACCTGTGGCCACCGGGAGGGAGAGGATGCAGGAGACAGGTGATCCAGGCTGCTCCGTGGTTTCTGTGTAATTTTGATTTTTGAACTGTGTACATGCTTTTGTATGACTAAACATTAAAAGTCTATTTAAAAGAAAAGCATCCCTGGAATTTGATCACAAAAGGGAACAAACAATTCTGAGAGATTCCGTGGGACCCCTGCCATCCCCACGTGAGGGAAGTGGCTGTCCAGTGGACTCTGAAGCAGGCCCTGCTGTCTTGCTTCGGGCTCGCACTCTGAGAACAAACACCCCAGGGAATTCAAACCACGTTGTAGGCAAGGTTCAGGGAAGAGCAAAGAGTTCACAGTTAACTCTTGATAGCTTTTGCTTTATCTGTTGTTAAGAGCCAAGATTTTCAGTCCAGTAGAAAAGAAATTTTAAAAATTTAATCAAAGAAACTAAATAATAAACTACAATCTTAAATCTGAATTGAAAATATTGGCATGAACCCATAATTTTTCTTCAAAAATTTTCCACCTACTAAAAAGGTTTAGAAAATACAAGTCAGTGATATTTAATAATGAACACACCCCACCTCTGGGTTACACTCTGTAAATTCTACCCTCTACCTTATTATTCTAAAGAATTGGCAAATACAAGGAAAGAATTATCCAGATTTTCCTGTATGAACTAAAATTCAAAGTATGCAAGAGGTGGAAGGGAAGATCTTAAGACAGAAATGTGGCTAATAAGATTCAACATAGTAGAGCTTAAAAACCACTTTGGTCCTCTAATAAAATGACGGGTCCAGGCAAGAGCTGTCCATGGATGATAATTCCATGGTGGGGTCTGTTCTGGCTTCACCAGGCTGACACTATGCAAGCAGAGCGGGTGCGTGGGCATGGGGTGCGAGGCCTGCTTAGGGAAGATTCTTGCCTTATAAGGGGAGCAGAACCCAGTGAGCACCTGATCTCGATACCTGTTTATATAAACCGCAGAACATCGACGGGAAATTTAAATTACAGCACAAAGAAGCAATCAAGCAAATTCAAATCCTGAGTCATCGGAATGACAGGTGTGTGTTGAGGGTGGAGGAAGGTCCATGCGTGGGAGAGCAGGGACCGGAATACAGCAAAAGGGACTTCAGGCCAGGTGTGGGGGTGCTTGTAATCCCAGCAACTCACTGAGTTGCTTAGAGCCTCAGCAACTTAGTGAAACCCTGTCTCAAAATAAAATATAAAAGGGCTGGGGATGTGGCTCAGTGGTTAGGCGCCCCTGGACTTCAGCACACATCAAAGAAAGTGCAAATGGCTCCAAATTCACGGAGAGGCCCCAGCTTGCTCAGAACAAGAGAGGCACTGATGGACACAAACTGCATTCTCCTCTGGCACTGGTTGCACATCCAAGCAGCAGACCCCTCCCCGGCTGGTCGATGGACAAATGGCGTTCTCTATGGCTGGTGGAAGAGAGAGAGGCAGCTCAGCTCCATGAAGGAAATCGGACATAGGTGAAGGGGAAAACGGAGCACAAATCTATTTTGTTGCTGTTGTTAGTACTGGGGATGAACACAGGGGTGCTCTACCACTGAGCCGCATCCTCAGCCTTTCATTTGTTTGTTTGTTTTGAGACAGGGTCCACATGGCTGAGGCTTGCCTTGAACTTGCGATCCTCCAGCCTCAGCCTTCCGATCTGTTGGCCTCACAGGCGTGTGCCAATAACCCCAGTTTTGCATTTATTCCCTAGACCAGCAATCCCACTTCTAGGAATTTATTCTGTAGATTCGTGGTAAAAAAACACAAAAAGGCATATGTCAAAATCTAGTCATTGCAGCTGTTTTTATATTAAGTGTCTGGAAACAATTCAGATGCCCACCAAGGGGAGACTAGTGGCATGCCCTCTAGTACATCCTCATAGCAGAGCATGCGGCAAGCTGACAAGGGCCCAAGGAACGTTTGTACATACTGCTGTGGAGGGATCTGTCAGCAATGGAAGAATGCAGAACAGAGGGACGTGGGTCCAGTGTGCTGCTACTTAGCAGCAAGGGGACACGGGTTTGTGTGGCCATAGACAGAATCTGCGTCCCCTGGGTTTATAGGCTGACACCCAATCCACAAGGTGGTGGTGTTTGGAGGCGGAGCGTGGTGAGTGGGTCATGGGGTGGAGCCTCAGGAATGAGCACCTCGTAGCAGGGACCCAGAAGACCCCTGGCCCCTTGCGCTAATGCAGGAGACACCATCTGTCAAAAGGAGCAGGGCCATTGCTGAACACTGACTCTGCACACACAAGGATCTCAGGTTGCCAGCCTTCAAGACCCTGAGAAATACATTGATCAACAGAAATATTTTGCCTATATCTTTAACAGGAAGGAGAACCCAAAATGTTAGACACATCTACTTAGAAACAGGAAGGCGCCCGGGCAGAAGGGCCAGGGATGGGAGCTAGACTTCCCCTGGTTCCATTTTTGCATAATTATATAAAATTAGTTATAATTATATAAAATTACCAATTGATGTAGTGATAAATTATATAATTATGTATTAAAGTCATGCAATTATATGCAAATTTTAAAGCAGTCCTTGATAATTGCCGTCAAATTGGAACAACCAAACCTCGCTTCATGTTGGGCCGGTAGAGAATCTAATGGATGCATGAAAGGAGCTATGTGACTGTGTACATCTAGTAAGTCATAAATGAAAGAGAAATCCTGGAAGAGATACTAAATTTATTTTAATGACACTGATTTTTCCGGGAGTGTTTCATTTCTACGACAAGAATGCTTTATAGATACTGTGGACGGATGCAAGGGAACAATTGCTTTGATGTGGAAACTGGAATTGGGAGGGAGAAGACGCAGAGGTGATATCGATGAGATCCGGGAAAACGCCTGGAAACCTGAGTCTGCTTGGGACAGGCCGCATAAGTTCAGTGTGTGTTTTGTCTTCTTCTAAGCATTTTCCCTGGTTCCGTACATGGAAGAGGCTCTGAGACCGCCCGCAGCAATGGAGGTGACTCCCCTCAGCACAACCCAAAGGGCAGCTCTGCTTCATTGTCCTCTAAAACTAACTTGAATAACTGATCCCATGTCTGGGACAAGAAATGTCCCGACGATCCTGAAACATTTTCACACAACAATAAATGAGGCCATGATTAAAGCCTGATGGGGGTGGGGGCTGTGGAGAAGACTCAGGAGCCCATGGGAAGAAACTTCACCCAGAGATGGGCTGTGTCCCTGGGCCACCAAAAAGTGAAGGGAAGTCCACCTCCATCAAGTGTCCGGGGCAAGACACAGGAAGAAATGGAGACACTGGAGCTCTGCTGTCCTGACCCTCACTGGAACCAAAGATCCTTAAACAGCACCAAAATGCATGGAGGCAGAAGGTGTCCTTGCGGCGGTGGATGGGGGCAGGACTCTCGCTTCCCACTCCCTGAAACTGGTCAAACTTGAACACATCCAAGCCCCTAGGTCTAGCTATCTGTTTAGAGAAATCCAGACTGGGAAATTTTCCACACAAAGGACCTGATAGTGTTAATAGTAAATTGTAAGAGATTATTGGTTACAGATTAGGAGGCTGTACAGACATATCAATCAACTGAGATGAAAACTTCTAATTTGAGTATTGATTTAAATGAGCAACTGCTCAAGAAATCATTCGGGGCTCTCAGAGGAATGCAGCATTAACTGATTATTGAGGATATTAAGGAACTATGGATTATAGCGAGAACCGGTTCTCAAAAAGGGCAGCCATACAATCTGGGGCATTTTGGAAAAGAAGAGACAGCTACTAAGGACTGTGCTGGAGCAACAGGAATAAACTTGTAGGCCAGACCTTCCAGGAGCCAGGAGTTCCACAGCAAACAGATGTGTAAAACCAGGTATGGTGCTGCGGACGGCAGAACAACCCCTGCCCCAGAGAGGCTGGTCCAGATCCCGGGAACCACGGCGCAGGTTGGCAAAGACAAGCTTTAGCCCTGAAGCAGGATGGGCGCTGCTGGGTCGCCAGTGTAACCACAGGCTCCTCAGCAGTGGAGGAGAGGCAGAAACGTCTGCAGCGAGGGACACAGCACAGCCAGCTTTGAGCCTGGATGTGGCAGCCTCCAGAACCCAGAAAGGGTGGGGAAATGAGCTCCCTCGGGGCCTGTAGCCCCAGGAGGCCCCTTCCGGCTTCTAACCTCCAGAGCTGAAGATGCCAAGGCTGTTTGTGGGAGTTTTTCAGAGCAGCAATGGGAAATTAACGCAAAAGTCAACAGGTGTCATCTCAGAGGCCACCCGTAGTGAAGGGCGATGTCGCCCTGCAGTACAGACCTGAAGATCGCAAGACCTCCTCCTGCTCATGACCCCCCAATTTCCCACGCTGTGGAGCACTCAGAAATTTAGTAGTTCAAGACAACACCGTGGCCGCATGGATTTCCTGGGTCTGTGGCTTTGCAGGGGCTCTGCTTGGATCTCACAAGCACATGGCCAAGGCCTGGCTGGGCTGGACGCTCCACCGCTCACTCTGCAGGGTAAGAGGACACTTCCAAGCTCACGGAGCGGAAGGTGGCAGAACTCAGGTGTTTGTGCCTGAGGGCTCCCCGCCACTCCTGGCTATCAGCCTGCAGGTCCCAAGGTGACCACAAAATGCCACAGCTCCCTCCAGGCCAGCAGGAGATTCTCTCAGTCAATGAGGGACATGTTGCCACCTTCTGAGGCATGGAAACCGCTGAGCCACCACTCCAGTCCCCTTTGCCCATTTCTGAGTTGGATTACCTGTTGTTGATTTCTGGTGTTGAATATTTCAACCTCTTTGTGTGTGCTGGGAGTTACTCCCGTCAGAAGGGTAGCCGGCAAATATTCTGTAGTCCTCTCTTCACATTCTTACTAGTCTTATTTGTTGTGCAGAAACTTTTTTATTTGATGCCTTCCCTTCATTAGTTCTCAATATTATTTCCTGAGATTTAGGATCCTATTGAGAAAGTCATTGCCTATGTGCTGGAGAGCTCACCCTGTTTCTTCTGGGAATTGCAGTTTTCCGTCGTTGATCCATTTTGAACTGACTTTGTGCAGGTAGAGAGATAACAATCTAGCTTCATCCTCCTACGTATGGATAACAGCTATCCCCGCACGGTGATTACAAGGCCGTAAAATCTTCTTCAATGTGTGTTGTGGCACCTTTGTCGAGGATCAGACGACTGTGTCCATGCGGGTTTGTCTCTGTGCCTTCTCTTCTGTTGCACTGGTCTGTGTACCATGCAGTTTTTGTTGCTATAGCTCTGTAGCGTGGTTCGAGGTCAGGTATTGTGAAGCCTCCAATATTGCTTTTTTGGCTTGGAATTGCTTTGACTATTCTGGGTCTTTTATTCTTCTAAATGAATTTTAGAACTGTTTTTTTTTTTTCTAGTTCAGTGAGGAAAGTCATGGATATTTTGATGGAGTTACATGAATTTGTATCTTGCTTTTGGAATATGGCCAGTTTAGCAATATTAATTATTCCCCTCCATGAACATGGGAGGTCTTTCCATCGTCCTGTGTCTTCTTCAATTTCCTCAGTGTTCTGTAATTTTCACTGCAGAAGTCTTCCCCCTCCTTGGTTAGGTTTATTCCTCGGGTTTTTTTTTTTTTGGAGGGGGGTACTATGAATATAATTATTTTCCTGATTTCTTTCTTAGGAGATTCATTTTGGGTATATGGAAAAAGCATTGATTTTTATATGCTGATTTTGTAACTTGCTACTTTGCTGAATTTGTTTATTAGCTCTGTCAGTTTTATGGTGAAGCTTTTTGATGTGATATAGGATCATATCATGTGCAAACAATGATAATTTGACATCTTTCTTTCTTACTTTTACCCCTTTTATTTCCTTCTACTGCCAAATTCCTTGGCCTAGAAATTTTAGAACTGTAATAAATAAAAGTGGTGAGATTTGAAATACCTGTCTTGTTCTAGATGTTAAAGGAAATGTTTTCAGTTTTTTCCTATTCACCATGAGATTGGCTTTTGGTTTTTCTATATGGCCTTTATGATGTTTTGGTAGTTTCCTTCCACCCCTTGTTTCTTCATTAATGGGTGCTGAGTTTTGTTGAAGGCTTTCTCTGTACATATTGAGATGACTAAGTAATTTTTGTCCTCAATTCTATTTATATGATGAATTACATTTATTTATCTGCACATGTTATGCCATCCTTGCAACAACCTTAGAATAAAATCAGCTTGGTTATAATGGACAATTTCTTAATATGTTGTTGAATATGTCCTGCAGGTATTTCACTAAGGATTTTTGCATTGTGATCATTGGTCTGTAGTTGTCTTTCCTTGATGTGTCCTCATCTGATTTTGAATTGAGGGTAATATTGGCTTCATAGAATGACTTTGGAAGTGTTCCAT
Source organism: Aplodontia rufa (assembly GCA_004027875.1). Taxonomy (NCBI): domain Eukaryota; kingdom Metazoa; phylum Chordata; class Mammalia; order Rodentia; family Aplodontiidae; genus Aplodontia; species Aplodontia rufa. The sequence goes on along the minus strand of PVKS010029572.1, from coordinate 11,549 downwards.
CCCTTTCTATTTCATTAAATAATTTGAGAAGCATTGGCATTATCTCTTCTTTAAAGTTCTGGTAGAGGGACTAGAGCAGTGGCTCAGCAGTTACAGCGCTTGCCTGGCATGCACAAGAATCCAGGTTTGAACCAGCACCACATACACAAGGAAGTGTCAGAAAAACTAAATCCAGATTAAAAAAATAAATAAAATGGCTTCCCTCTTTCTCACTCTCTAGCTCCCCTTAAATAATTAAATTCTGGTAGAATTCAGCTTAGAGTACATCTGGAAATGTATTTTTTTTGTTGGAAATTATTAGTGTTTTATCGGCCTGTTTAGTTTTCTATGCCCACCTGATTCAATTTTGGCAGGTCAGCTGTGTCTAGATATATAACCCTTTCTTCTAGGTTTTATAATTTATTGCAGTACATGTTTTCAAAATAGTCCTTAATGATGCACTGAATGTCTGTGATGTCTGTGCTGATTTCTCCTTTTTCATCTCTAATTTTATTAATTTGGGTCTTCTCTCTTTGTTTTGGTTAGCTTGGGTAAGAGCTTATCAACTTTGTCTATATTTTCTTTTTTCTTAAAGATTGAGAGAGAGAATTGATTTTATTTACTTTTTTTTCGATCTGGCTTTTGTTTCTCCAATACTTAGTTGTGTATGTGTTGTTGGGGTTCAAATCCTGGGTTCTCACGCATGCTAGGCAAGCACTCCAACAGCTGAGCCACTGCTCCAACCCCTTGTCTATCTTTTCAAAGAACCACTCTTCATTGTATTGATCCTTTCTGTGTTTTTTATTTCACTGATGTCAGCTCTGATCTTGATTACATACCCCCTTCTACTGGATTTGGAATGGGTTTGTCCTTCTTTCTCAAGAATCTTGAAATGTATCATTAGGTTTTTATTTGGGATCTTATTTTCTTACATAGGCACTCGTAGCTTTCCTCTTAGATCTGCCTTCATAGGCTGTCAGAGCCATCACCACCACCACCACATCTTCAGGGGCCAGTGTGAGGGCCCTAGAGCACCCAGTGGAGCAGCTCAAGCTGGAGGCCAGCATGGAGAAGGTCAAGGTCTCTCAGGCGCCCGCTGAACTGCAGCAGCACTGCCTGCAGAAAGCCTGCAAGGATGCTCTGCTGTTTCGTGTTTGCTGTGGACATCCACGGACGATCGGCCTTCTGCATGTAAGAAAGACTCAGAAAATTTGGGTGCAGAGGAGACTGGGGAGAGCACTCGCAAGGTAACTTTGTCCCACAGTTTTTCACTGCAGCAATTATTGCATTGAATAAAGACATAAAGAAAAAAAAACTTTTAAGGAACTTTCAGGACCAAGAATTTCTATCCGATCAAGTCAATCTACAGCATGAACGGGGTGGCGCTGTAATCCTAAAGAATGTTCTTGGAACAGTCATATAATCTGTAACACTCATTTTGGGGAATCTAAAAAGGCAAGAAATATTCAGATCTAAGGCAAGTTCCATAGCCAGGCGGCTGGGTGACTTGCAGGCATCTAGGCTGCATCTGGTGACTGGGAGACACAATTGCTTGTAGGTATGCTGCCTCCTGGGATCCCACATTGTGTTCCACCAGGCTTCCAGTCAGATGACCCCAATGCCTGAAATCATGTTGCCAACATCTCCCCCTTACTGTTTTGTTTAAGAGCAAGAAGCACCAGCTTTGGAACTTCTTGTTGCTGAAACTTTGTTTCCATCCAAGCTGACAGACTGCACAAATAATAAAGAATAAAATAATTGTAAAATTCATTAAAGCAATCAATACCCTTACCTGTGTGTAGAAATATTTAAAAGGATTTAAGCTAAAAATATCATAAGCCAAACTCTCCCAAAACTCAACATTTTCAAAGGTGGGTGTCTTAGCATCGGACATAGCCAACACTTGAGACTGTAATTTTAAAATATCTTAATGAAGCATTATGGAAAGAATCCAAACCTAATAGATGATTTTTTATCTTTCCCCATTCATACTGTGATTATAGTAAGTAATTCAATATTGAGTGACATTATATGACACTGTAATCTTTGAGACCATCTTAAGTCCTGAAGTTGTTCTCCCAACCATAAAACAGAGTCCTTAAGCTATTGTATTTCCTCTAGAATTTCTTGGTCAATGTGTTTCTGAGTCTCCCAAGCCTCTGTACAGGTTTTTTGAAATTCTCAACTTCCTAATGGAGCACAACAGCAGTTGGAAGTGGGTAATTATCCCAGTCAGACTGACTATTCCAGCAATAATTTACCAGAGGAAACTCTACTTCGTCATGTTAATTGTTGTACCAGTTCTTGTAGGAAAGCAATAGAAGGGGTTTCTTGCCAAGGTTCAGTAGGTTCATGTGCATCCATACAGCAACAGGTCTTTTTCAAATCATCACATCAACATTTCCAATTCACAACGTTCAAGCTTAAAGTTTAGACGAGAAATGTTATAGAGCCTAATATTGGCATTAAAATGAACATTTCGTTTTGCAGCGAGAATACCATAAGGATTTAAAGCACAAGCTGTCACATACACCTTTTTCTTAAAATCATGTCTAAACAGGTAAGATCAATTGAATTATCATGGGAATATAATCCACCCCAAACCTTTAAAGTTTCCTTAACAAGGCCAAGCTTCCAGATGGAATTGGGGTGGGGGGCCTTTTCCCATGGGAAGCGTAGGCGGTGCCAAACCTACTCTAGCAATGGAACTGGACCTCCCTGGACCATCAGTGAAAGGATTTCTAAACTTTAGTCCTAACCCGAGAGCTCTGCTTTCACTATCAATAAGCTCCCTGCCAGGGCTCCAAATGACTGGTTGTGCCCTTTGAACTTGAGGCATCATGACAAACTGTCTCTTGGAGCTCAGCTTCAGCCTTTTCATTCCTTCCTCCCGACTGGTATTGTCAGACATCATGCCCAAATCCAGACAGAAGCATCATGATTTTTAACACAAGTGTAACCACGCCCCAGGGTAAACAACAAAGAAGGACCTTTCCAAACATTACCCATGGGGTCCTTCCAGAAAACCAAGGAATGGGACATAGGTTCTGAAGTTTTAGTGTGCTGTTGATATAGTGTTAAGTTGTCTTCATCCACTGAAAAAAATTAAGAGTTATAAAATCATTAGGCTAGGGTATCTTTAGGTGATGGGTTCTTTCCTGGATTCCCCCATTTGGTTTTGTAACATAATTTTTAATGCCTTATTATGTTTTTCACCAATGGCTTGACTCAGTGGATTGTAAGGAATTCCACGAATTAAATATATATTCCAAATTCGACAAAATTATAGGAAGGCTTTAGAGGTATATGTAGGACTGCCTTTTTTTTTAAGAAAGAGGGAGGGAGGGGGAAAGAGGGAGAGAGAAAGAAAAAATGAATTTTTATTTATTTTTCATCTGGTTCTGATTTCTCTAACACAGTTGTATACGTGATTCTGGGGTTCAAACTTGGGTCCTCACACATGCAAGGCAAGCGCTCTAACCACTGAGCAACCACTCCAGCCCCTGTAATTGCTTTTGATAAAGCAAGGAACTCTTAGAATCCAAAAGCTTGTGAACAACGAGCTCACACATCTTTAACCGCTTCTCCTGCGTATGCTGAAGCAGAGCATTTGAGAATAAGTATGCACAGTAACATGGATAAAAAGATAATCATCCAGAAAGTGAGTGTGTTGGATCCCTGTGCCATGCAGCATTAGGAGGCCGGCACCATGATATTGTACCAGGGACAGCTGAACAATGAGTTAATCAAACACAAGCAAGAATGAACGACGCAGGAGAATGCATGTGAGACAAAGATGGAAATGCTTTTCGTAAAGACTGAGCATTTTGGTGAAGAAAGGCATGAGAGCTTTGTGGCTGTTAAAAACCAGAAAATGCGGGTTGCTCAGCTGGAGCGTTTCCCTCACAGGCTCAGGTAAGGAAGTGTGGGACCGCATGTGTGTTATAAAAAGGCAGGCATGCGTTTGTGGATGAGGGGTTGGATTTCAGACAACAAAACACACAATTCTTCACTAGAAATATAGTGCAAAAGAGCTCTCTCTAGCTATATTACAAGTTTGACAGCGTATTGAGAATTTGATATATTTGTTGGTTCTGAAAAATCTTCAAATACTATATGTATAGAATAAGTTTTGCCAACTGCAAAAATTTTATCATGATGAGTCACGCGCTGCTTGTGTGAAGCCCAGAATGCTGACTTACCAGAAGAAGAGCCGTCAGCAAATACAGTAATGGCCTCCTTGAAGGAACATTAGAAATTCAAATAGGCAAGATAGAGGAGGTTGACCGCAAACAAGGAAAATCTATAGATGTTTGCCGATCAAAAGCTGCACTGCAATGTGTCAGGCCCATGAAGTCGCCCGTAACTGCCGAAATTCAGCTTGGGTAAAAGGTGAAGAAATAGTGTCAGGATCCCTACCGATTAGCTGAACAGTGCACAAACACCCTTTGGAGATTAACTCAGTTACCAGGTTTCAATAAGGAACTGCAGCAGGTTGAAGGAAGACACATCCATTCTACAATTTGTAAATAAGATTGTAATTGAGCTAATAACCCTAAGGGTGTGTGAGAGGTAGATTATATAAAATTTAATAAAGGTAAATCATAATCAGCGTGATAAATTTGAATATCATGAATAGCATTTTCAATTATTGACAAAGCTTGTCATGCTTCCTCAGTTGAGTGGAGAAAAGATCCCACCCTTCTTGTAAAATTAAATAAAGGAAACAACTGTCCAGTGAATGCGGTCAGCGTGGCCCTTCCCCAATGAGTACCACCCAGTAGTTTTGAGAACTCTGCCTTTTGAGGTTTTATTGCACAGGATGTCCAAGTTATTGAAAGGAGGTGTTTTTTGAAAAATTTTTTAAACAACTTTATTGAGTTTTTCACATGGCTTTCATTGCTCTAACACTTAGTTGTGTACGTGGTGCTGGGGTTTGAACCCGGGTCCTTGTGCTTGCCAGGCAAGCGCCAAGGCCACTGAGCCACTGCTCCAGCCCCATGTTTTTTGAAAATTTTTCAGGGACTATTTAAAACCTCTGAGGCTTTTTAGAAAACAAATTAATGTTTCCATTTTTTTTTTAGACAGAGTCAATTTTATTTAGTTTTTCACGTGGCTTTCATCGTTCCGACACTCTGTTGTGTATATGGTGCTGGCATTTGAACCTGCATCCTTGTGCATGCCAGGCAAGTGCCGTAACTGCTGAGCCACCGCTCCAGTTAATTTTTCTTTAAGGTTTTCAGCTTTTTGCATTTATTTTGAGACAGGTTCTCATTAAGTTGCTTAGGCCCTCGCTAAGTTACTGAGGCTGGCTTTGAACTTGCAATCCTCCCGCCTCAGCCTCCTGAGACACTGGGAATACAGGCGTGAGTGCCACCACACCCAGCTCTCCTGGCAAGCGGGACTTGGCTTTCATATGCCAGTCCCATGGGATATGCCAGTCCCACGGAGGCAGCCAGCTTCTGAAAAGCATCTAGAGTTGCCCAAGTAAAAGAAGCTTGAACCCCATTTTCATGAACACTCTCCCTTAACGTTGTGAGTAGTTTACTATCAAAGCTACAGGCTGCCCCTGTGCGTCTACGGTCTCTGTTACAGGAAATGCAGATAAAAGCTATTGAAATGCAGGGTCTCCTCTGCCATCATTTATTCCTTCTGAAACTGCCCTTTGTGAAGAAGTCACAGTTGCTGTTCCGTTTGGCATCCTTATGAACAGATTAGTTCAGACCATTTTAAGGGCTCATTATGAATATCAATGTTTTGTTTCTCCTCTGAAGAAGGAGGTAATGGGCAGAAAGCATGGGGACTTCATATCTAGGGAGATCTGAGTTTTTATAAAGAATGGGATGTCTCTTTATTTCTCTGGAAGGTTCTAAAAAATCCTTAACTAGGACCCCTCCAGAGAACACTGTCACAGGTATCTGCATAACCTGCCAATTCTCCTTCTTAAAATTCTTCCGGTTCTTTCCCAAGTTTCTACATCCAAGATTCTCTTGGATGTGGAACCACAGGCAGTCTCTGTGACCCAATTAACTAGCTCAGTAAGAGACTCTGAGCTAACACAGCTCCCCCTTGCTTAAGCAAGCATTTAAAAAGTGAAACAAAATGCTGTCCATGTGACAAACTACTCCCCACTGTGTCCCAACTGTTAAAAGAAAAACTTCCCTACCCACTAGTTGTGCCCTCTGAAGTGGTGGGGGACAGAGACTAAGCACACTCCTTTTCTCAGGGAAAATGCAGTTTTTCAGTTCCCTGTTCGTTGCCACTTGCTGTGGACAGCTACGGAGGACTGGACTCCTGCATGAAGGAAAGACTCAAAAAGAAAAGTTGCATACGGGGCAGCTGCGGTGGCAAGGCAAATCTGCCCCACAAGTTTTCAACTCAGTGTTCATTGGGTTCAACAAAGACATACCAAAAAAAAAAAAAAGACGAAGAATTTCTATCCAATCAACTCAATCTGTAACATGAAGGGCTGTGGCTTTAATCCTAAGGAGCATTCTGGGAACAGGTGTATAATCCGAAAAACTCGTTTTGGGGAATCTAAAAAGTCAAGTAATGCATAGATCTATGGTAAGTTCTGTAGCCCAGGGGCTGGGTGACTTGCAGGCATCTTGTGGAGACACGACTGTTTGCAGTCCACGTTGTGTTCCACCAGGCTGCCAGTCAGGCCACCCCAATGCCTCGGATCAAGTCTGCAACAGGTGTTCCAGCTGGAAGCAATCCGTCTGGGAGCCCTGATTCTGTGCTCTACTATGGAGACTGCAGGGAGGAATGATGGATTCTGCCTGAGTCTCAAGAAGACAATCTTCTCCAGCCAAATGACTTTGAGATTTTTCAGATCTTTCCTGTGTCCTGATCCTACAGTCAAAATTCTACAGAAATGAATGATTTTTTCTACTCAAATAAGGAAACCGGGTAAAGGAGTAGAGTGTTGAATAATGGCCTTGTTCTTTTGGTGACGTGCTTTGCATTAAGAGGAACAAAAACCTTACCATCAAATGTACCAAAATGCACCTCTGAAGTGAATGAGTTACTCTTCTTGCAGTTCCTCAGCACCAGACCTACAAAGCAGGGAGGTGACTCCTTAGCAAGAAGAGTTTCCAAGGAACCTCACTGAAACTTAATGCTGAACTTAGAGCTGCAGCAAGTCAGTAACTTGAACATAAGAGATGAGGCCTTAGAGACACCCCAGCTCCAGCCTTCAGCAGCAGCTACAGAGTGCAGGGGGCAGTGAGGACAAAAGGTACACGTGGCTGGTAGATAAAGAAGTAAAAATACAAAGAAAGATCGATTGGGGAAACCTGTGGTTCACAGAGGAATGGCAATTTCAATGGACATAGAGTTGGCAGGGGAAGCAACACAGTGAAAATAAATCCAAAGAGAACCTTGGGGCCAAAGCATTCTATGGGGTGGAACACACTGGCAGGGGAGGAAATGTTCCTGGGCTCTGAGAGCTGCACCTGCCCAGCTCATTCAGCTACAGAGACAAGGGATTCAGAACTTATAAAGGAAGACACCAGCAACCAATTAAAAAAAAAAAAAACAAACCCAGATGATACTTGAACCAGAGAGCCTAAAATGGGCACAAAGAAGAATTTCCCTGGGTTGCTCAGCCTCTGGATCCCAAGGGAGAAAACTCACAGTGGCTGGTGCTCCCTAGGAGTTATTGCAAAGACCCTCACAGCGGCCAGACAAGTGCATCTGCACCCCAGGGCAAATAGCCAGTAATTTACAGCCATGGCACAGGGCCACTGTGTGTGACTGTGTGTGTGATTGTGTATGCTCTCACTGTACAGATAGGCTTGAGATCTATATATTGCATGTATATATATATATATATATATATGCGCACATACATATATTCATATAACTTTATATATATATATATATTAATAGCTCTCTCCTGCTCTTGTTCATTATTTAGCCTTGGTTGTAGTTAGATGGGGGACAGTTGTATGAGGGTTCAAGTTGTTTTGATATTAGCTTAGCTGGTTCATTCATACCTACATTCTGGGCCCTCCTATCTCCCCTTCTTCACTCTCTTCATCCAGTAACAGACAAAATTTCATGTTTCCTTCTCCTCTCTTATTTTTTATCATTAATTTCAGTTAATATTAATATTTTGTTCCTTTTTCTTTGTAGTCAACACCTGTTACATATATCCTGCCTCTCCTCTGAGTAATATTTCAAGCATTTCACATTTTCTTTTGACTTTCTATCCTATTTTCTCTTACTTAAAAAACTATGATTCCATTAAATAAAAAAATTCATATCGTTTATGCAACTCCTATCACATTGAAGTTGTTGTGATTATTACTATCGTGGACAACATAGCAGACACCTATGTTTGAACTCCTGATCTAGTTCATGGCTTTGAATTATTGGTATTGTTGTTAAATGCTGACCCTGCTATTCCTATGTAGGTGGCAATTAGTGTTATAGATGTCAAAGCAGACACTGGACATTTATCTTAAGGCTGTACATCTGTTGCTGCCACCCCTGGTTTCTTCTCCCTCTAAGAGGGGCTAGAAAGAAATTAGAACACTTCAGGGCCACTGAGTAGAGCGCCTGATGCTGAGAAATACATCTCACCCAAGCAACAGAGTTTTACTCCATATGCAATATAGCCCCACCTGAGCCTCAGTATTATTCCTACTCAAAGAACTAGGTCCAAACCAACAACCAGGACCTAAGGAGGGGGACCTCATGGACAATTCCTTGACATCTACCCATCTATCAAAAACAGAGAGAAGTCCCAGAACAAATAAAGCAATTATACACAAAAGGGCATGCGTAAAAAGAGAAAGGGGAATCCATCTTAACTGATAAGCAAGACCAAGACCTCTGAAATCATGAGCAAATAGGCAAACAAATCTACCCCCAAAATTCACAATCTCCCACAAATATGGAAGTGGACAATATCTCAGAAAAAAACATTTAAAAACTTATTATGAAAACCTTCAGTGAATTAAAGAAAGTCTAAGGAATGAATTAAAAGAGAAAATACAGAAAATAAAAGAACACTTCACTAAAGAAAAGGAAATATTGAAAAGAAACCAATCAGAATTCCGAGAAATGAAAGATACAACCAAATTAAAATTTTATTTGAAAGCATCACTAATAGATTAGGTTGCATAGAAAATAGAACTCCAGTCCTTGAAAACAGAATTTCAGACCTTGAAGACAGGGTATACGCATACACCAAGGGGGGAAAATGACAGAACATGATCAGAATATACCAGAATTCTAGGACAACATCAAGAAACCAAGCCTGAGAATTCCTGGGATAGAAGCAAATAAAGGTACAGGCTTAAGGCATTAAGAACATTTTCAGTGAGATAGTTACAGAAATGAGATAGACAACCACATACAGAAAGCACACAGGACCTCAAATGGATCTGATAATGATACAACATAATCAAAATGTCTAACATAGAACATAAGAAAATAATATTGAAAACTACAAGAGAGAAACATCATGTCAATTCATCAAAACATGAAATCAATAAAGATATTTCCAACATAAATAAAACTATAAATCAAATAGACCTAAAAGATATCTAGAGAATATTTCATCCCAAAACAGCTGTATTCACCTTCTCAGAAGCTCATGTTAATTTTTCCAAAGTAGACCATATTCTAGGTCAAAATGTAAATCTTAGCCAATACATAATAATCAATATAATACAAAACTTCCTATCAGATCATAATAGAATAAAATTAGAAATCAGTAGCAATAAAAATGATAGAAACCACATAAGTACATGGAGATTGAATAATACTCTCTTACATGAATAATGGATCAAAGATGAAATGAGAATAGAAATTGAGAAATTCTTAGTAACAAATGAAAAGAGAGGTACAACATACCAAAATCCCTGAGACAGTAGGAAAGCAGATCTTTTCTTTTTTTAAGACAGAACAGTGAGAGAGACAGAAAGAGAGAATCAATTTTATTTAATTTTTCATTTGGCTTTCATTTCTCAGATACTTCATTGTGTACATGGTGCTGGTGTTCGAACTTGTGACCTCACGCATGCCAAGCAAGTGTTGTAACTGCCAAAACACCACTCCCACCTCAGGAAAGCAGTTCTAAGAGAAAAATTTATAGTGTTGGGTTCTACATTTAAAAAAAAAATAGAGATTCCAAATAAATAAGCTTATACTTCACCTCAGGCTTAGAAGAAGAAGCAATTCCAAAATCAGTAGAAGACAGGGAATAATTAAGATCAGAACTGAAATCAATGACATTGAGAATAAAAAACACAGGATCAAAGCAATGAAGGGTTGTTTCTTTGAAAAGATAAGTAAGATTGATGAACCCTTAGCCAAACCAACCAAACGAAAAAAGAGAGAAGACCCAAATAAACAAACTTAGAAATTAAAAAGCAAATACCACCAGACACTTCTGAAGGTTAATTAGAAACTATTTTAAAAATTTGTAATCTAATATACTGCACATTGACAAATTCCTAAACACATATGACCGGCCCAAATTGAACCAGGAAGATACAGAAATCCTAAACAGACCAATATGAATAATGAAATTTAAACAATTAAACAGAAGAGACCAGGACCAGATGGATTATTGGATGAGTATTAGCAATTCTTTAAAAAAGAACTAACACCAATCTTTCTCAAATTATTCCATTAAATTGAAAGGAAAGGAACGCTCCCAAACACATTTTATGAATCCAATATAACTGATACTAAAAGCAGACAAAGACACATGTAGGAATGAAAAATACAGACCAATATCCATGATTAACATAGATGCAATAATCCTCAATAAAATATTAGCAAACTACATTTAAAAATACACCAAAGAGCTGAAGCAGTAGCTCGGTGGTTACAGCGCTTGCCTGGCATGAGCAAGTGCATGGGTTCAAACCCCAGCACCCACTTACACAATGAAGTGTCAGAACGACGAAGTCTACGTGAAAAACTAAATAAAATTGATTCTCTCTTTCGCGCGCTGTCTCTCTCTCTCTCTGTCCTTCTCTCTTAAAAGAAAAAAAAACACATCAAAAATATAACACAATTTGATTGAGTGGGTTTCATCTCAGGGGTATAAGGTTGATTCAACATATGCAAATCAATAATTGTAATTCACAACAAACAAAATTCAGGACAAGAATCACATGATTAACTCCACAGATGTAGAAAAAGCCTGTGATAAAATCTAGCATTTATTTATGTTAAAAACACTGAAGAAGCTCAGGATGGAAGGAAATTACCTCATCATAATAAAGGCTATTTTTGAGAAAAATTAAAAGCATTTCCTCTAAAATCAGGAACAAAACAAAGTTGTCCACTATCACCAATCCTATTCATTGTGAACCTCAAAACACTAGTCAGAGCAGTCACACAACAGAAGGAAAATAAAGGTATATAAATAGAAAAAAAATTATCTGTTTGTGGAAATGATGCTTTATCTAGAAGACAAAAAAAACTACATCAGAAGACTTCTAAAACTTGTAAATGAGTTCAGCAAATTATACAGATATGAAAATCCATACCCATAAATCATAGTTTTCTTATACCCCAAAAGTGCTTCAGCCGAGGAAGAAATC
>PVKS010029571.1:0-25244 GCA_004027875.1 Aplodontia rufa | reverse complement strand
ACCTTTGTTCAACATGGAGGGCAGCATTCCAAGAGAAAAGAGAAACCTCTAAGGACTAGGAAAAAGGAAGGAAAAAGAAAAAAACCTGTTGCTAGGATACCAAGGCCCTTAATCTTCTGACATTCTATAGTAAATTGGAAGCAAGTGGAAGACTGACTCGTAGTGCAAGTATACCCAAAGAAAGAACCGATAAATTTAAAAAAAAAGAAAAAAATTTAAGCCTTTAGACTACAGACATTTCATTATGCCCTGACTTAAAGAGCATTGCCCACATTAAACGTATTGGTAGACTCTGCCATAAAGTAAACAAATCACTAAGACGTGGATTAGAAACAGTGAAGAAATTTAATTTGCAAGAGCTGCATAAACTTTGTGTCATACTGCCAAAGTGAGAAGCACCCATGCCCGCTCTCACTCTCGTGGAGCAAGACTTAAGCTGAGTTAAATAAGAAAAATGCTTGAATATGTTCTAAAGGCTGGAAATAATTTTGTGCTTTGCATATGCTATTATTGTACTTATCAGGAGGGGGCATGCTATACAAATGTAGTTATTAAATTACTCTCCAGACTTATCTTTCCTGTTCTAAATAATACAATTTTCTTTAACATTTTCCCATAGTCCTCATGCTCAAAACTTTAATTATTTTCATTTCGTGTTAAGACTTTTCCAGTTTCTCTGTGTCACCTTGACTTGCTGCATTGGACAAATTTGATCAACAAAGTGATTGATTTTTAAATTTGTGATTGCTGTGCAGATATGTCATGGTGATTTTCATATAACATGTCAATTTATACATAGCATTGATATTTTCTGATGGTAGCATTCATGTGAGGTATCTGGGAGAATTTCTACATGATTAATTAAAGCATCACCATAATTCAAGAGTCATAAGACTTACTTTTAAGTGGTTGCCTTGCACCATAGTAAGGCATTATTATAATAACATAGGAGGAATCCAAATGTACACTTCTGGAATATTCCAAAGATAGCACTAGAATGGAAACTGCATTACACAACACTCTTTTCTTTTCAGAGAAATAAGGCAAACATGGCTTGGGTGATTTTTGCTATGCAAATACATTTAGTATCTGCAGAGCAGTTTTCTTTGTTCCCAGCCTTATGCTCTGAGCAACATAGTACCAAGAGACTACCATTTAAAAGGACTCTTGAGACTAGGTCATTTATGTAGTAGGGTGTTTTGTGAAATTAACACATTATGCTTGTCATAGAGCCATTGTAATGGAAATCTATTCTTCTGCCATTGACTCCAGAGACTACAAATCATTTTCCCTGCCTGCAGACATGTTTTCAAGAAAAAAGCCAAAAGATGACTTTAGGTTATTACGCAGGTGACATTGCTGGCAAAAATAAGCTAACATACATGAAACAGCAAGTCAAGCTACCTTATTTCTAAAATGATAGGTATGAATAGTGAAAAGATACTGTGATTTAAAACTTTTTAATTCTCTAAGTTCTTAGTTCTTCCATGCTTTTTACCTTAGAACATTTTTGAAGAATGAGCTGGTTTTTGGATTATACAGCAAGTGGTTTTAGTGGTCTTTTCTAGTGTCTGTAATGTAATGTCACAGAAAATCCTTACTTGGAGTCAGGAGCCATTAGTTGCCCATGTAATCCTGTAAATGCCATTTAATGATTTCAGCCTTCCATTTTTTTTTTATTTGTAAAAGGAAAGGATTGGAACAACCTTCCTGTTATACCTAAGAAATCTATTTTGTTTAATAATTTTCTGTTCCCTACCTCAATGTAAGAACTTTAGATTAATTCGAGAGAGTACTTGATCACAAAGTTCAAGTAACTTCCTCATGTATTCCAAGGCAAAGTATGGGGTTGCTTGTGCATTTGAGTATTTCCCTATAACTCCGACTTTATACAGAGCTCAATGCCCTACTAACACCTGACTTAAGGATGTGGACAGTTAGCAGTGTACAAGTGTTCCTACTTCACTGCTACAAATTTGATTTGGAGAAGACTATAAAAAATAAGTGCATTTTCCGGGGAGAGAGAGTATCTGGAAGCATTTCATTAGCAACTGTGTATGAATTAGCCATTATTATATCTGTATTTAGAAAAGATAAACATTATACTTAGCGTAACATAAGATATAGACATTATTAAGCCAGAGCAGTTGATAAAATCTGTATTCTTCTGAATTCACATCACTGACTGATGCTCAGCTTAATTGGACACAGAAGAACTCAGCCACACTCGGCCCTCAACAGTGTTGCTTCCTCTGCTGTCATCAAACCTCATCCATAACTGAAGTGTAGTAAGGATCGATAATTTATAAGCAATGCTATTTAAGTCAATTCCTCAAAGCAAGTAATTTGAAAGCAACATAGATTGAGAGACATTAATTGTATTAACTAATAATATTATTAGACCTACTTAGAATTTATTCATGCATAGCAGACATTTTGAACTGAGTTATTCAAAAAGGCACATGTAGATAATTTTGGAACACTATAATTTATCTCTTATAGTGACTTTTGTGGTAGGCTTTATTCTCTACCCTACTTCTGCTTGGACATTAATTATCCCAGGATAATAATCCAAAGACATGCCAGCTTATTTTTAGCCTATTCAGCTAAGCAGCTTAACCTGTTTTTACTACAAATTAGTATCTCACTTTTCTGATTGTTAACATATTTTTATAAACTGCTCAAATAATTGTAAAAATGAATAAATCATTAATTGTAAGTCTCCTGTAATTGGGAGAAGAGAAGAAAGGTTAGGATGAATTACAGCTCAGGGAAGTCCATGTATGCATACTGCTTACAAAATACTGTGTCCAAAAGACAGTGAAGCATTTTCAGTTAAAAAAAGAAATCTAAAACTATGAGCAAGAGTGAAATAGTGTGTCCATTTTTCAAATATGGTAATTCAAACAGTGTAGAAGTATTTCCAAACTGTAAAGACAACCATGAAAAAGTGAGCCATGACACATCCAATATTTGGAGACTAATCCTAGTGCTTCATTACATTTTGTAATAAAATATAAAATTTAACACATCCCTTCATGGTCAACAGTGTAGACTGCAATACAGCAAAACAGTTATCTAGTCCTCTGAAACCAGAACTGATGATCAATAAAATTAGGAGAAACACGAATCAAGCAGTGTTAAAAAGTCACAAGTCAGTCTTGACTTTTTAACACTTTTACATAAGAGAAGTTTGAAGAATTTATAATAATAATAACATGTTTCCTTGCTTTAAATAAACATTCTTATAAGTGGGGAATGAGAGAGTCCTTTGTTAATATGGAAAATAAATCTATTTTAAACCAAAAGTAAATAGCATAGTTAACCGTAAAACACTAGAGGCATTATTATTAAACTCTAAAGAATAAAACAAAGATTAGACTGCTGAATTTGAAGTAAGAATATAAACACTAAACACATGTTAATCCCAGCTTCTTTTATCTCCAATCAGTAACAATCAACATTCAAGAAATATTTATTAGGCTCCAATGATGTTGCAGGAAATTGGTGGGACCCAAGGGATTTTAGTAATGAGAAAACACATTTGCTGTATTTGGGGAGTTCTTAGGCTAAAGGGGAGTTGGAAAAGTAGACAGGCAACTTAGATGGCTATGACACCTGCTGTGAGAAAGGTTAAAAACTAATTGCTGGGGATGAATTTAAGAAGTGAACATCCTGTAAAACAGAGTGGCCTCGATCCTAATTCTAACAAGTAGGACTCAGACAGGAAGTTAAAATGACAAAGGAGTGTAGGCTACAGATGTGAGGACTGGGTGTGAAAAACATGGGCATGCAAGATAGTATGGTTTAAAAACTGTGAAGATTTAAGATGGTTTCTAAGAGAGCTGTTTCAAAAGTTTCCAATAAGTCAAGTCCCACTAAACTGATATTTTGATACATTTGGAAAATAATCAAAATCTTTTATGTTTGCATTTCTTATGGCTAAGCGTTGGTATTATTGTTTCAGAAAAACCCTTATTATTGGTGTGCTTTGCTCCTAGTCAAAGCAGAGACTTCATACATACCAATTCTTGCATTGTTCATTGCTTTTAATATTCATTGACTTGAACATCACCGCCTGCTCTCTAAGTGTATGTCTAATAACTGTCTCACACAGCCCACACTATTTCTGGCTTCTTCAGAATCATGGGGCTAACCACACAGGATTGTCTTAGGATTATAGCAGAAACGCTTGATTAGGTCATGTCTGGAAGCAAGATAAAGGTTCACATCAATCTGGAAGTCATATAGTTGTTAATTTTTCCCACATTTTTACATCTTTCCAACATTTAATAACCTTTTGAAATTTTCTATGTGGTCTACTTGGAGTAATATTGTGCCCAAAAATAAGTTCTCACATTTCATTTCTCTTTTTTTTCTCATTAAAATGATCTTCATTTTGCAGAAGTCCCTTTGGAATGAGGGTAGAGTGTGCATTGCAGCTCATACTGTAAAGCTTGCAAACTTTGTCCATTGACTTTAGCAACTGATGCCTATAACCCGGCACCTATGTCTAGAACACACTAAGCAACCAATAAATACTAAATAAATAAAAGCATGCTCAAGGAGTTACCTTCATATAACTGACCAGAATATTTCTAAGGGCCATTTTATCTCTAAATTTCTAAGATTCTATAGGAAAAAATAAACATGTAAGGAAAAATCCTTTCATATGTGCTTATAAATTTTCAGAAGAGAAAAACGACGAAGAGAAGAGGCAGGCGAAGAACAGCAGAGAGTAAAGAGAGAAAGCAGACTGCAGAGTGTGGTGTCATTGAAGATGGTCTGGACTGCCCCTTGTCACTCAGATTCAGTCAATGCTGTTCCAGTAATTACCATCTGCTCCCTTTGGTAGGCATTTGAACCCTAAGAGATAGGTTAATGTCAGGGTCTGTTTAATCCATTTGGAATACACATCCCTGGTAACAGAAGTGTCCTGATCAGCTATAAATGCTTTGAAGACTCCAAAGCTGGTTTATTTATTTGAACAATGTCATTTGTCCTTTAGAGAAGCAGTTTTGGAAATTTATTGAAAGCAAGTATTTCTTTTAATGAAATACAGTAGTTTGACAAAAAAGAAAAGTTTAATAGCTTAAGCAAAAATTGATATACACCTTGGGAACTTTCACTTCCTTGGCATGACCTTTATAGTACACACATACAATATAGTACCTATAGTTTTTCAAAACACATTATAAAAGTTAGATCATGGCTATTTAAACTATTACTGTTTCACTAAGGCTTCACTCCAAGAATGGGTGGCAACAGGATAGGAAATGAAACAAATTCCTAAGATGATGCAGAGGGAAGCTCAAATGATATAATGGAATAAAGTCACCCATGATCTTCAAATTGGAGTGGCTTCTTTTGTCCTTGGAAACCAATTTGTAGGAGATGACTTACCACTTTGAAAACACTGAATTACAAAACCATGCCCTCGATATTGGGGTAGAATAAGGGGACATGAAGTAAGAACAACTAACAAACATCTATAAGTAATTCTTAAAGGACAAAGAAAAAAGCTGCATTCATTCATGTATCAAATATTTGAATGTGCTATGCCAAGTGTTATTCTAGGCCATAACAGAGCAGCAGGTGAGACAAAATATTCCTGTCCCCTCTCAGATTTCACATTTTTTTTTTTTTTTTTTGTACTGGGGATTCAACTTAAAGGGCATTAACCACTGAGATACATTCCTAGCCATTTTCTTTTGTTCTGAGTCAGGGTCTTGCAAAGTTGCTTAGGGCCTTACTAAATTGCTGAGGCTGGCTTTGAACTTGTGATCCCCAGTCTCAGCTTCCTGAGCCTCTGGGATTACAGGCATGTGCCACTGCACCCAGAAAATTTCACATTCTAATAGTAAAAGTTAACAAGTAAAGAGGGAAGGAAATATAAACAAAACAGACCATCAGAATAAGATAAATGCTATAGAGAATTATTATTCAGAAAAAGAAAGGCAGGGATTGAGGAACTAGGAGAAAAGGGCAGGTCTTATGATTTTAAACAGCTAAGTGTGGAAAGCGCTTTCTAAGAAGATTAATTTAAGCAAACTATGAAGTACATGAGAGTAAGTATTAAAAATAAGTAAGGAAGAAAGGCTAGCAGAGGAAGAAACTCCTCACATAATAAGAAGTTGGTTTTGATATTTTATTTAGCATATTGAAGAAAAGCCATTGTTCCTTAGAAATATACACAATGAGGACTTTCCAGTCTAAGCCTTGAGCATTTCTGGAAATCTTGAGTATTTGGTATTAAACTTCCTACAGAGGAAGTAGCTGGTTGACAAAGATAGCAATGAGCTTAGAAGGCGGAGCCTGTACAGTAGGCAGGCAGGTTCTCATCAAAGGCCGTAGACAATGAATGCCTTCAGTCGCATCTGACCAAGAGCTTCATCAGGATCGTAGGTTGATACCAAAATGACCTGGTCAAGAATGTGTAGGTTAATGTCACTAACAATCACTGAATGCTTATTATATGTCACTCAGTGTACAGCGTGCTTTCTAAGCACTTTCTCATTTAATCATCATAAAAAATCTTTAATGATAGGTAGGACCATTAGCCTCAGTTTATGAAGAATAAATTAAAGAGAGGTTAAATAATTTGATCTTATAGTTAGTAAGTTGTGGAACCAGAAACAGAACCCAGGCACTTAGTTTCAAGGTTGGGAAAAGAAATTGTATCCATGTTTAACCGTATAGAATAATACCATAAAATTGAATTTTTTTCTCTTGCTTTTAATTAAAAATTGTAAGATACACAAGCAAGAATAAGGTCTCTTCAGGCATTATTGCAGATGCAATGATTTGGATGTGTTTTAACTTCCAGGGTTCATGTGTTGGAAGCTTGGTCCCCAGTGTAGCAGTATGAAGAGGTGGCAGAACCCTTAAGGGGTGGAACCTACTGCAAGGTGAGCAGTTGATTGTGGGTGCTGCTGTCAGAAGGGATCATTCAGCCCTCACAAAGTCGGTCAGTTCTCAGGAGAATGAGTTGTTAAAAACAGAAAGACTGGTTCATCCCAGCTCCTGGGCTTCCTGTCTCACCACGTGATCTCTCCCTCTCTAATGTTCTTGTCTTGGTGCTATCTACCAATTTGTGATGCAGCCAAGAGAAATCCTCACCAAAAGCTGAAGTGCTGGGGCCACCCAATCTTGGACTTTGACTTCCAAAATGTGAACTTAATAAACTTCTTTCCTTTCTAAAGAACTAAGCCTGAAGTATTTTGTTATAGCAACAGAAAACAAAATAATATAACAGATATATAAACAAGGTAGGAGTGCCAGCTATCAGTTGCTGTCAAAACAAACATTGTCCTCTCCATAGGAACCTCTCCCTTAACACAGCATAGTCTTGCATGTGCTATTCAATATATTTGAATATTGATGTTTATCACTGGCTGAGAAAAACCAATTGGGAAGAGAAAACCAAGGAGAACCTCCTTGTTATTGTTGCAGAAGGGCAATATAAGAAGGTAATTACATGTAAAACACAAAATGAACAATGATCTCTGAGGAGAAGGGCAGTAGGTTTTGGTCTAATAATTACTGTGTATTTCCAGAAAGCAAATTTCAAACACCTGCTACTTATTGGTGTCATACCCCTTTAATGAGCTTCATCTAATTTTTTCACACCACCCTTGTCCTGCATGATTATTTCCTAAAAAAATAGAATAAAATTTATAAACAAGGTAGGGATTTTGTGGGAAAAAAAGACAGTTTTCTTATATCATGTGTTTCAAACATGATAAAAGCTGTTTTTAACAGAAAGATGTAAACAATAAAATGCAAGTTTTCCAAGAACTATTTTAAACATTAATAATAAATTATCATTGGAATATTTTCTAGGAAAATATTCACATTAAAGTACCTTTATTATTGACAAAACTAACAACTATATTACCCTTATGATTTGTCTCTTTGGATTTCTTCCAAAGCTGTCATAGTAGACTTCTTGAGTAAACTACCATGTGTATATTTTTTCCTAAATTATCTATCAAATTGCCTCTAATTTTAGTCCTCTTCTGCAAGATAAGGCTTTGTTACCTTGGTTACTTCAAAATGCACACATTTGCTGAAGCCATGAGTTTGTTTCTCTACATTAGATTCCCTAGTGAATCTTAGTTATTTAGGTCAACAAACTGGGTAGTTCCTCATAAGCATGATATCTATAACTACATCTTCTTATGAATATTAACTGGCAGGTATCTCAGGGAAAATCATAATTTTGAAATGGCTTTGTTCAATGTTTACATTTCTCACCTAGGAAGCTCAGGTTTTGGGGTAATGAAGTGTCAAAAATAAAAGGATCTGTCATTTTCAGGCTAAAGCTTATGCCTTTTTGGTGACAGGATGAAATCACCAAGTTGTAGGACTTCGACTCTCTTACTCAAATTTACTCTTTCTAATGACTTAATTAAGTGCATCAATCTAGGGTGCTTCCGTGTCCACAGATTTCATGGAAAATAACATGATTCTAGATATGTGCAAGTCTTACAAAGGTGTTACCTTATAGACAGATCTTGTTTTAATCAGCTTTTTCATTATTGTGACCCAAGGACCTGACAAGAACAATTTTAGGAGAAAAAGTTTATTTGGGTGCTCACAGTTTCAGAGGTCTTAGTCCATAGGCAGCTGACTCCATACCTTGGGGCTGGAGATGAGGCAGAACATCATGGCAGAAGAGTGTGACAGAGGGAAGCTGGCCACTGAATGGCTCCAGGAGGCAGAGAGAGAAAACTCCACACCATATACAAAATATGTAACCCCAAAGGTATGCTCCAATGACCCACCTTCTCCAGCCACACCCTACCGGCCTAGAGCTGTCAGTTAATCCTTATCAAGGGATCAACTCACTCAAGGCTCTCACAACCCAATAATGTCTACCTCTCAGTATTTTCACATTGTCTGACATATTGAGCTTTTTGGGGACACCTTTCATAGAAACCACAACACATCTGTTTGATCTGTTTTCTCTCTCAGATTGAGAGACCACACCTAGTTGTTTTTCTTAACACACTGTGTCTTTGGACTTCATTATGTGTTACTTAATTATATAATATAGGCTGGAGCTTAGCCAGATTAAAGAATCCATCCTTCTGATGGCCTCTTTCATTGTAACAGTTTATATTTTAATGTTTCTGAGGACATATGTCAATTGTTCCCTTCATATTTACTAGAATATTAAGTGGTTCCTAATATTCATTTAGCTTCTCAATATATCCATTTGCACGGTAATTTCTCAGATGTAATATTCAATAACTTACATTGTATTGTTGTAATTATATTGTTAAAATTCGTTTCCTTTGTAATAAAAAAGATATTTGATGACAATAGAGTTTATTTCTTTTTCTGCATGAGCAAGCTCTAACTCGATATTGCAGAACTTAATATGTTGGCTCTTCCAAACTTCTTAATAGTCATCACCATCTTAGCTTAAGCTTTTTTTGGAGGTTGAATAAGGTAATCTTCATTTCAAGTCATCTATTTCTTGGTTTCAAGAAAATTTCAATCAATATTCCAAAAATAAAACTCAAGCTTATCTATTTGCTTTCTTTGATTTAACTTTGTCATCTAAAATAACATTTGTTCAAGTTGGTAGAAATTCTGTTCAATTCATTTGGGGGCAGGAGCTAAATATGTTAGCAGTTTTACAATTTGTTCTCCAATTTTTCTCCATCCTTGAAAGAGATAGTCAACTGTGAATTCCATGTCTGGTTATTATCTCCTCCAAGACATAGTGGTCCCTCACACAATTGGAAACCCAGACACTCAGCCACTTTGAATACCTCAGTCATGTGTGAATACCTAAGAATTAGGATTTACATTGAACTCCTGGAGAACAGGCACTATGTCTATATTTACAAATACAGTGATAAAAAAGCAAGTGGACTTTTAATGATTTGATTAACCAGGTGTTTCATTCTAAGCCTATCAAATAATCAGAAAAATCATAGTGTACTTAGCCAGAATTTTAAATTAACCCCATCTGCAAGAGCAGACTAACTCATGTAACAGCCTCAACATCTTAGTGACTCACACAATGAACGTATTTCATTCAGCCACATTTCAATAGGAGCAGGTCGTGAGAAAAAGGAGAGTCACATTCTGCTCTATTAGGTTATTCAGGACCCATAGTCCTTTCCTCTTGGCTTCTCCGTTCACTGAGTCCATTAAGACCTTTCTATTATGTTGGAATATAGAAAAGCAACAAAGCACAAGAGTTATGGATGGTGGTGTTTTAAAGTCCCAAGTTGGAATGCGCTACATCATTTTTGTATGCATTCTGTTGGCCAGAATTTGGCCAATGTGTCTTCTAATGGCAAGGGAAGCTGGCGAAAATGTTCTCACTGTGCCTAAGAGAAGTGGAAACAAGTTTAATAAATGCTTAGCACTGTTTGCTACAAATGACACAATATAAAGATGGATCTTTCTTACAAAGTCTTTACTACGAAAGAAGTGGAAATAATAATGGTAGAAATGACCACTGCCAAATAAGAATATCAGGTTGAAATATGAAAGAATTTTGCTCACATTTCAGATTCACTGTCAAAATATTTGGAGAAGTGGATAAAAAAAATTGATTTATCCGGTTTATGTAGTATTCTCTTGCTAGTCTGGAAATTTGTTCTCCTCCTCCATATTATGTATGCTAAAACCATGTCTTCCTTCTCACTTAGAATGCTTTTTTATGCTTTCCAACATAATGGAATATTATCTATAATATATTATCTGCAATGATGTCTCAGTTGTGTATAGTACTTTTACCTCTCCGTTTTCCAACATCTCTCTGATATGTAGGGAACAGATATCACTAATCCTATTAAAAGAAAATTTAATGTTAGATCAGCATGATGAATCCATTAGAATAGAAAGACAAGTTTGGAACTCCAGTTTTCAGGCTTTCAGTTTGTCTTTTTAAACATCTCTGCAGTATTTATACTATAAGAAAAAGGGAGGTGAAAAGGAAGTGGACACCAAGTTCATGAGTCCATGATGCCCGTATTTCCTAGACCCAAAAGGTAAATATGAGAAATTTTTATTAGCAAAATTAAGATTGTAAACTTAGCTATACATTTTCCTTTTGTAAACAGCTTTGGTACAGTGGTGATACAGTGACTATAAGATGATGCTATTGCCCTCAAAACCTTGAACACACACACACTCACATGCGCGTGCGCGCATACACACACACACAACTTTTAGAATTATCAAGGAATATAACTTTTTAAATATTTGTTCAACTCAGTCTTAAGGACCTCACAAAACCCTAAGTAAATAGCTTGGGTAAGCATTCAGATTTGAGTCCACCTTACTTCTTGGAGGATTGCCTATTTATGGTTTGAAAGAGAACCACACAAGGAGCATACAAATTTAATACTGCATAAAATGTTTTCCAAAAGGTTTAAAGTAAGTCTGCCCAGTGGATTTCTCATCAAAATGTAAAATTTTTCTGTAGATGTGAACATATTTATCTTTTTATTTTTTGTACACCAAAAGACAGAAAGCAAAGAGATTCTTATTTGGGTAGAAATAAAGATGCTTACCACCAATGGGGAAATAGAATTAAAAGGATCTGGGGAGAAAACATCTCCAGGCCCACCCACTGTGAGCAGGGTTTCAGCTGGAACCAATAGCAGTAGTCTGAACCCAACATGACAAGAAACAGAAAAAGGAATGAAAACTTGGACTGCATTCCTGCCCACACACAGGCAACTGCCATGGAAAGAATCACCAAACTAATTGGCATCTGATAGCTTGCATATTAAGGGGATCAGCAAATGCTGTCTTATTTACATTGGGTTTGAATATTATTTTTCTTACCCTGCATTTTAAACTTGTGAACATATTAGTCAAAAGAATCAGTGCTATTTGTGTTCATAGACACGCTAAGAAGTAAGAAAAGAAAGTAATAAATAAACATTAATGGAAAGGTTACATTTCTGTAGTCATTCTTATAAAAATTAAATATACTATCTTTATAAGGTAAGAAAAGTGCAGAAAATATTTCACAATCATCAAGATATGTGATACCTTTCTTTTTCTAATTTAAGCAAGAATATCACCTAATTTATTGACTTTTCTGTTGTAATAAATCTCACATGTTTAAATACTGGTTCCTGATGACTATGACTATTAATAATGCACTGGAATTTGTTGTATTAAATTGTAAATGTGGTCTTATTCTACTTTGTGTTTCTCTCAGAAAATAGGATTAGGCATTTCACATAGTCAAAGCCCAATTTTTGTTGATAAAATCAATAATAATAACCATAAGTATCAATATTATGACTGTGCCTCAGATAATCATCCCTTTTTTTAACCCTATTTTTCAAGGCCAATGAGTAACAGATACTACATCTAAATGTTAAATTAATATAAATTATATTAAGAATTCAAAAGTTTCATCTTTTAAAAAATTTTAATTTTGACAAATGTTTATCTTAGGCACAAAAAACAAACACAGGTTTGATATGAAAATATTTGATATGGTAATATATAATACTGACTATAGCTTGTTTCAATCAAGCACTTGGAAAGCAAAATGAGTAACATCTCAAGAACTGATGCTACATATCATTGGAATGGCAGAGTGAGGACACACAAAAATCCTCTTTTCCATGAAAGCAACAAGGACATTGGAAAAACAGTCAAAATTAACTTTTGTTTTTAGAACTCTGGGAATTATCCAAAGGCTTGGAATAATCTGGGGATCATGTATTCAAGAAAAAAAGAGCTAAAACTTAGTCAAAACAGTGAGTTTTGTGGCATTTACTTAGTTCTACCTCCTTCCCCAGTTCTGTGAAAGCCTTAAAAATCAATACAGCTGACATCATGATGAAAGCCAGCAACCTTGGAAACACCGAATCAGGGTTTGAGATCCTCCAAAGCCTTTGTCCCAAACACTTGTTATTATTTGACCTGGCTGGTGATTTCCTGAAAAAGCCCATCAAAAGGGTGGACCCCTTTCACAGTTCTTCCAGTGTGAACAACCTTTTTCCTGAGAATTTGACAAGTCCAATCAGTGGCAGTAGTTTAATAGGACAACATTCTGAAGTTTTGATAAGAGTTGGGGCAAATAATTAGTTAAACAAATACCTTGAAGGAAAGCCTGTGGGATGGAATGTCTGTAAGAGACTTTAAGAAGTTCTGACATATTCCTGAGAATCTAAAGAGCTGGGCTGTGTACATGTCCAGGAAAAACCTGACTAAGTCCTATTCTCGCAATTCTGGCTGTCTTTGAAGCCCTATACAGTCAGGAAGTGAGGACTAGGACAGAGTTGCCTGTCTGACCACTGAAGATATGCCCAAACACACACACACACACACACACACCCCTTCAGCAAAACCAGGAGATTTATTGGTTTTAGACATTGAAGTAAATCTTTCTCTACTCATTAATTGATCACAAACTGAATAAAGATCTCAATAACCACACCCAACAAAGAACCTAGACTTTACAAAATTTGTTCAAGAAATGAATTGAGCAAGCAAAACCATAAAGCAACAGCAAATCATGGGAAGAAGAAGGACTCTGCTTTCTAGAGTTACCATATCATTAAAGTCTAACTTTCAAAAACAATTATTAGGCATGCTAAGAAACAAGAAAGTATAGCCTATCTACAGAGGTGAAGAAGAGTCAACAGAAAATGTACAGAGAATCCCAAATGGATGTATTAGAAAACCTTTTTGTCAAGTCTAAAATCAGCTATTTTAAATATATTCAAAGGACCAAGTATGTCCAAACTCCGAGTTGGAAAGCCAAACAACTGAAATGACAACTTCAATAGAGAGATCCAACAGAAGATTCAGCCAGCAGAAGATTTAGTGAACTCGAAGGGAAATCACTCAAGATTATGTAGTCTCAGGAAGAGAAAGAAAAATATTGGTATCAATGTAAACAAGATTATTATAGATTAAGAGGCTAGTCACAAGCCCCGAGGAAACAACCAAGAAAATAAATTTAAAAATACATAGTAAAAAAATACGTAGTAAAAGAAACTATGAAGGGGTTAAAATAGTATACCAGAAAATACCCATTTACCACCAAAGGAAACAGTAATAAGGTGATAAAGGAACACAAACTACAGAAAACATACAGAAAACAAATAAAAATAGCATTCATATATCCTACCTTATAAATAAATACAGTGGGTGTAAGTAGATTGAATACCGAAATGCAGAGATTAGCAAATGGAATAAAAAAGGAAAGCCATGATTCAATTATGTGTTGACTACATTAGACACACTTGAGATTCAAAGGTATAAATAGATTGAAAGTAAAAGGATGGGAAATGATATAGCATTCAGGTAATAACTAAAGAAACCAGGAATGGCTATACTAATATCAGACAAAATATACTTTAAAACAAAAATTATTACTAAAGACAAGAAGAACAGTTTATGATAAAAGATCAATTCATCTAGAAGATGTTATATAATCTATATGTTACTTATTATATATATGCAATAACCATGATTAGAGTTCCTAAATACACAAAACTGAAACAAAGCTGATGGAACTATGTGGAGAAATACGTAATTTGATAATAATAGCAGGAAATTCCAATATCCCACAATAAACAAAGAATCTGTTCTTTGAAGGTGAGAAGTCTTTGTGCCATTTTTCAACCTTAGGCTAGCAGAAAGGCTTTACCTGCTGGGTCAGAGGGGGAAAAGCTCTGCCCTTGCCTCTCCAGACTTGTTGCACAGGTAGGACTTTAATTTGAGACCTTCCTTGCGCTCCTCTGCAGAGACCTTTCATTGGGTTAAAGAAGTAGGGAGCTCTGAACATAGGTTTCTTCACTCTGACTCAACTCTCAGTACTTTTTCACTCTTAAGTTCTTCCTTCTTGCTTTCACCCTAATGTTTGAATCTGAAAAACGGCAGGAGCCTTTTGGTCAGGGCTTCTTCAAAAGGAAAATGATTTCCACATCTGTGCAGATACACAGGACCTCTGACCAGGGTCATTCCGCGGGAGAAAATGGCCTGGGGGTGAATCAAATCACTGTTTTCTCTAGTTTAGCATTTTGCTTGTACGAGAGCAGTAAATAATTGAGGACTTACATGTTCCTTTAGTTCTGACTCTTTTTGTTTGTTTGTTTATTTGTTCTGTACCAGGGATAGAACCCAGGAGCACTTTACCATTGAGCCAAATCCCCAGCCTTTTTTATTGTTTTGAGACAGGCTCTCCATAAGTTGCTTAAGGCCTTATTAAGTTGCTGAGGCTGACTTTGAATTTGCCATTCTCTTACCTCAGTCTCCCAAACTGCTCCCACACAGGAATGACCTGGTTTTTGTTTTAAGACTTAAAGAAAGAAACTTTAATTGTCTATTACTTTATGTGTGTGCATACACAAACACATACAAATACACACACACACACACACACACCACACAATTTTTTCTGTTAAACCATTGAGACCAAACTATATATTCAAACATTTAAAACCTGGATATTACGTTATTAGCAAGCCATCAAAAACTATTTTGGAATGAGAGTGAAGATGATGAAAGAAGTAATGAAATAATTAATATTAACTTAGTATTTCCACTGTGCTAAGCACAGAGAAATAAGCTACATAGAGAAATAGGTTAGCTTGCCTAATGTTACATAACCTGTGAGTCAATATCATTTTAAAGCAGTTTTTGTCAGTAAAATATTTAATAATTACAATTTTAAATGATTGAGTAGAATTTCATCATATGAATACATCATAGTTTATTTTTAGTGTCAAATATTACTTTCAATTTGGCATCAAATAATTCTGATATGAGCATATTTTTAGCAATTTTAGTTGTTTCTTTTTGAAATATAGCTGGACATAAACTGACATGTCAAAGGGTGCTTTATGGCTTGTAACATCATTCATTGCTTTCTATAAAGACAATGCTCATTTAGAGTCCTCGAGGTAGCATATGAGGGTATATAACTCACTGCATTTATTAGTATTTATACTTAAAGAGTCTGTTGTTAGTTTGAAAAGTAAAATAATTTAATTTGTTATTGTTGTTAATAATCATTGTGATTGCTCGTAGATTACAAAAACTAGGAATGGTAGATATACTTATTCTCAGATGAAGAAATTGAATGAATGAATTAATCTCAGTCCTTAGGAACTTCTGTTTGTTATTCTTGGTTTACTTTTGTTGCGGCTTACTATGCACGGCCACTGATTCACTACTAGGTGAATATTTGATAGAAAAGTTTTCAGATAGATTCAATCCAATCTAAAAGCAAATCAGCAACAAAAAAAAACCTAGAAATCTATGTGATGCTAAATCAACAAATTTTACTAATACGCTACCCAGCATAAAAACAGAAAACAAAATGAATAAGCAAGCTAGAAAGTTAAACATGTATGCTGTTAGCAAGTTTGATTGACACACAATACTATAGAGAATAGCTTTGTCAAAAATAGCCCCTTCGGGGAAGGAGGGCAATGCTAGAGAGTGATATTGCCCAAATTATATTGTTATATTGTATGCATGTATGAATATGTAACAATAAATCCCATCATTATGTACAACTGTAGTGCACCAAATAAAAACGAGTAAAGAGGGAAAAAAAGAAAGAAAACAACTCTTTTAGTGAGTGGGGGTTTTCCCCTTATTTTCTGTTTCTATGCTGTCTTCTCTATTATTTATGTTTTTATTAGCACATTACAGTTTTACATAATTGTGGGGTCAATTTTGACATGTTTATAAATTTGTCCAACATAATTTGCTCCATTTCAGTTACAACTATTAACTCCTTCCCTGCTGTCCTCCCTTCTCTTCATCCCCTTTCTCTACTCTGTTGGTTTCCTTCTATTTATTTATTTTTTAAATTGGTTCATTATAGTTATCCATAAAAGTGGAATTATGCACATAACATAATTTGGTGAATTTCATTCTGCAGTTCCTCTCCTTTCCAACTCTCCTTTCTGCCCCTTGGTCCCCTTCCTCTGCACCACTATTCTCCCCCTTTTTTTTTCATGAGATATCCTCCCTTTTTAAATTCCATATTTCTCTCTAGCTTCTGTATATACGAGAAAATATTCAACATTTCATTTTCTGAGTCTGGCTTATTTCACTTAGTATAATCCTCTCCAGTACCATCCTTTTACCAGCAAATGACATAATTTCATTCTTTATGACTGCACAAAGCTCCATTGTGGAGATTATATAAACACATATATACATACACATACATACATACATTTAGGACACCTATGCTGATAACATGACTTGGCTGTTGTAAATTGTGCTGTTATAAATGTTGATATGCATTACCATTGTAGTTATGCTGATTTTATTCCTTTTGGATAAATATGAAGGAGTGGGATAGTTGGGTCATATGGTCCATTCCTAGTCTTTTCAGGAATCTCCATGCTGGGTTCCCAAGTGGTTGTACTAATTTTCAGTGCCACCAACAGTGTATAAGTGTGCCTTTTACCCAACATCCTTGCCAGCGATTGTTGCTATTTGTCTTCTTGGTAATTCCCATTTTGACTACAGATGAAATCTCAATGTACTTTTTTGATGTGCATCTCCCTGATTTCTAAGTGTATTGAACTTTCTAATATATATTTATTGGCCATCTATATTTCTTCTTCTAAGAAATCACTGTTTAATTCATTTGCCCATTTATTGATTGGGTTATTGTTTTTTGTGTGTGTTGTTTTATTTTAATTCTGGATATTAATCTCCTGTTGGAAGAGTGGCTGGCAAAGACTTTCTCCCATTCCTTAGGCTCTCTTCACACTTTTGCTTCCTTTGCTGTGCTAAAGCTTTTAAATTTGAAGCCATCCCATCTACTGATTCTTGGTTTTATTTCTTGTATTTTAGGAATCTTATTAAAGAAATCGGTGCCTGAACCAATATTTGGAGTGTTGACCCTACCTTTTCTTCCAACAGTTTCAGTGTTTCTGGTTTACTTTACGTTTATTTTTATTCTTCTACCCTATATATTCAGCTTTCCCAGTACCATTTGTTAAAAATGCAATCTTCTCTCAAATGTATGCTTTCGATGCCTTTGTCAAACATTAGATGATTATATCTATGTGTATTTGCCTCTGTGTCTTCTACTGTATTCCATTAGTCTTCCATGTTTATTTTTATTTTGATGCCTGTATCATAATGTTTTTGCCACCACTCTTCAGGACAATTTGAGACCAGGTATTGTGATGCCACCAGACTCGCTCTTTTTGTTCAGTTGCTGCAGTTATTCTGGGTCTTTTATTTTTCCGTATGAATTTTAGGACTTTTTTTTGAAGTTCTGTTAAGAATGTCATTCTCATTTTGATGAGAATCACATGGAATTTGTATATTACTTTTTATATATAGTGATTTGACAAAATCAATTCTACCTATCCAAGAACATGGGAGGTCCTTCCGTATTCTGAGGTCTTCAATTTTTTTCTTCAGTGTTCTATAATTTTTGCTGTAGAGGTCTTTCACCTCCTTGGTTAGATTTATTCCCAAGGATTTTAGTTTGCATGTTTGTTTGTTTTTGTTTATATTTGGGGGGCAATTATGAGTGGAGTTGTTTTCCTGATTTCATTCTCAGCAGACTCAATATTGGAGAATAGGAAAGTTACTGACTTTTATATGCTGATCATATGGCCTGCTACTTCACTCAACTTATTTATCAGCTCTAGTAGTCTTCTGATAGAGTTTTTTAAAAATCTTATACATATAAGATCATTTGACTTATTAATTAGCTATTTTAACCGCTGGAAGTTAATATCTCTGTAGCTCAAAAGAAATCAAAATTGGCAAATCTTTACCTAAACTGATCAAGAAAGAGAGAGAAAGAGAGAAAATACTTGTTACTATAATAAAGATTGAAGGTGGGACCATTACTACCAATAGCATATTTTTTAAAGGATTATAAGAGAGTACTATCAAAAATCGTATATTAAAAATTACATAACTTAAATGAACTAATTAATTCCTGGAAAGGAACAAATTACTAAAACTAACTCAATAAGGAATAGAAAATCTGGCTAGATTTACAACAAGTAAAGATATTAGATCAGTAATCCTCACAGAAAATCCCAGGACCAGATAGCTTCACTAGTATATTCAACTTAACATGTTTTTGTTTGTTCATTTGTTTTGTGGTTCTAGGTATTAAAGCCAGGTCTTTGTGCATGTTAGACAAACACTCTACCACTGAATTACCTCCCAAACGTTTTTTTTTTTTTTTTACTTTCTATTTTGAAACAGGGAATTACTAAATTGCCAGAATGGCTGGTATGTAAATCATTTAGTATAAAATCATCTGGCATTAAAGTTCAAAGAGAAACAGCTCAAAGTAATTCTAATAAAATTTTATTGATGAATAAACAATATAAAAGGAAGTAAATTCTGATATCAATGATATGAAGCATGGAGAGAGGAAGGAAGAAAATGCAGACTTGATTGTATACAACTGACATCATCAGTTTAAAATAGACTGCTGTAGCCAAGGGAATTTTTATGCGAGCATCCTGATAACCCCCCCCCCAAAAACAACTATAGAAGATGCTAAAGGGTAATGTCAAAATAATCAAAATATTTTACTACAAAAGAATCAAATCACAAAAGAATATAAGAGAGGAAGTAAAGAACTATAAAATAGAAAACAGCTAACATACAACTGCTAGAAGATAAATTAGGACCAACACTCCAGCACATGGGAGTTGGCAATGTCTTTCTCAACAAGACCACAAGGTGAAAGAATTAAAGTCAATAATTAATGAGAGGGAATTAAAAAGATTTTGCTTAGTCAATGAATTGGCCTAAGCTGTCAAGAGAGAACCTACAGAATGGGAGATAATCATTGCCTTTGATTCCTCTGACAGGGGACTAATATCCAAAGTTTACAAAGAACTCAAAAAATTTAAAACACCAGCAATCCAATCAATAAATGGGCCAGAGAGCTAAACAGAAACTTCTCAGCAGAGGAAGCCAACCAAGTCAATGAATACATGAAAAAGTGTTCTAAATCACAAGTAATCAGAGAAATGCGAATCAAAACTACTTTAAGATTTCACCTCATCCAGTCAGACTGGCAAAGATTAAAAATACAAACAGTAACAAATGCTGGCAAGGCTGTTCGAAGACAGGAACACTAGTACACTATTGGTAGAACTATTGGTGTTTTTAAAAAGGGCTACCATGATCATCATTTCCTAATGAGGCAGGAGAAAGAGTTAAAATACTCATAGGAAACTTGGGCCTCTCCAAGGTCAGGTTTCTGTGTAACACAGTTGAGAGATCAGAGATGCAAAAATCTGGGCGCCATCAAGGTTAGCACAATTCCTGTGTAGGCAGAAAAGCTGATAGTGAGATATCTGTTGCCTAGTGCCCACACTCTTTCCAAAATAAGGCTTGATGACCTGTTTGGACCAAAGGGTACATGAAGAGCTCATAGGCGCTGAGTTTGTTACACAGGATTCGGTTGGGGGCTAACTTCCTTAACCCTGTAGATCTCTATAAACCCCTAGACATTAGCCACTCACCGGCAACCCTCTCTTGGGACCCCTTCCTTTTTGGGATCCCTGCTTTCTTTCTAATACTCTAATAAATCCTATTACATTTCTCTCACCCTTTGTGTCCATGGTTTTCATTCTTGAAATTGGCAAGACAAAAGGCCCACCCAACCCATGTTCCAGGATACACTATTATGAGCCACCATCGTAAAGGGTCCTGGACTCATGCAAAAATGACAACAAAAAGTGATAACTACTAAAAATTGTCGTTGAGTTATCTAGTTGTATGAGGAAAGCATTTTTTTTGTTTTTCTTTAAATATATGTCTGAAACAAATGCTCTTTCTCCAGTAATGCTTGATTAACATATTCATAGCAATTATTTCTATATCTTTTCTACTAATCAATGACCTCTTTAAAAAAAAAAAAGTGAATGACCAGAGTTTTCATTTTAATAGTTGTAGTCTTTGTTTTCAGTACCAAAACTTATATGAAGAAATCTAACTTATTTAAATTCTAAAATAGATACCACTGGTTAATGTAAAAAATATATCACAAATATTTCTCAATAATTTGTTATTGAAAA
The DNA here is from genome assembly GCA_004027875.1 of Aplodontia rufa. Taxonomy (NCBI): domain Eukaryota; kingdom Metazoa; phylum Chordata; class Mammalia; order Rodentia; family Aplodontiidae; genus Aplodontia; species Aplodontia rufa. The sequence continues at coordinate 4,206 of PVKS010029571.1, read as the reverse complement.
TTTAAAACATTATTCTTAATAGATATACATATATTATACTACATAGTACTTATTAATTGATCTCTACATATTCATGTTAAAAATTTGGTAGTAAGTTGAGTTTTAAATATGTATGGTGAAGAATCTTTAACCATGTGATTTTTTTTCTGCCAGTATAATTTTTGAAAGCCATATTTTCCCAATTCAGTGTTCCAAGACACATACATTTCTTCTTCTTAGAGAGTTTTCTGGCTGCAATTGTTGAATGTTATTTCTCTCACAGAAGAAATGAATCCAAAGTTGCATCTTTAGTTTTACCTTTTCTATAAGGATGAACTTTAATCACTGCCCATGTTACTAGTTTTTATTAGACTTGCTGTTTAGTTTTGCATTCTTTATGACTGGATAAAATTAACAAGAAATAAATTACCATTATTTGGGGGAGAAAAGTAGAGAAAATGAAACAGCAGATAAATGAGTTAAGGAAGGGGAAGAGAGGAAGAAAGGGAGACTGTGAATCAGATTAGGGTTTGTTTATATTCACTTAAAGGAGAAATGAAACTCATAATCTATCTCAGTTTGGAATTAAAAAGTAAAAATCATATGCAGGAAATATAATATGATAATGTGAAATGGAAGTGGTCATGCAAGTTCTTGGCAGCTCAATAGAATTCTTGCTATCTTATTTAATTGTTATCAGAATATGTGAAGGTAAAAATGGGTCAATAATGGATTGTAAAAACTTTATTGGAGGGGCTGGAGCAGTGGCTCAGAGGTTGTGGTGCTTTCCTGGCATGTGCGAGTACATGAGTTCAAACCCCAGCACCATATACACAGCAAGGTCTTGGAGCAATGAAAACCACATGAAAAGCTAAATAAAATAAAAATTGATTCTTTATTTCTTTCACTGTCCCTGTATCTTACAAAAAAAAATAAAAACCCTTTTTCAGAGTATTTGTTCAAGACTTAGAGTTCATGAATCATATCTATTTAATTTCAAGTTTAACTTGAACTTCAAGTATAATTTCAAGTTTTTCATAGCTGTTTAATAGTTCAAGTTTTTCAGAAGTAAAAAATAATACAAAATAAAACAACTTTTGAGTTATTTTTATTGGAAAACATACAAATAAACTAAATGATATTAATTGGGTTAATATATACATAATATCCTATGAGCCAGTTTGCAATCTCTACTAAAATCATAATGCTTTTATAGGTTGGGAGCCATCTGTTTTCTACAAAAGCATATTTTCCCTTTTCACATGTATATTGGTTATTTTTACTGCATAGCAAATTACTTAAAACTTAGCATGAGAAAACAGCAAATTGCTTTGCTAACTGAGGGTTTCTCATAAGAAGCTGCAGAGCAGGCATCTGGGGTTGCAGTCATCTGAATTATTATGTGGACTGAAGACTCCATATCTAGACTCACTCATGTGCTGATTTTACAACTGAGACCTTTGGTTCCTTGATTCACGTCTCTCTCCGCAGGAGAGAGTAACCTCCTCATTGAGTAACCTCATGATATGAGAGTATAAGCTCCTTAGTACAAGTGTAGAGAGAAAGACAGACAAACAGACGTAAGAGAGAGAGAGAGAGAGACAGAGACAGAATGACAACCCAAGATGAAAAACAGTCTTTTGGTAACTTGACCTTGGATATTTCATTCCATTGTTTCTGTCACATTCCACCTATTCGAAATGAATTAGTAAGTTCAGCCCACACTGAATGTAAGGGGATTCACAAAAGGGTTAAAACAGGAAGCAGGATCTTTGATGAATTCTTATAGGTAGGCTACCATGATATACAAAGTCACTTTAAATTTAAGAGAATCAGGCCACATAGTACATACCCTGCACTTTAAGAGAAAATGGTGACTCCTGTTTCCACTTTGAGCATCTGGATAAATAGCAAAACTATTTATCAAAGAATAGCATGTTCTTGAAGCCTGGATTTTGAGAAAGTAGATCATGAGCTCAGGTGTGGACATGTTGTATTTATTGCATTTATAATTAATTGGAGACTTTCTAATTGGAGATGTTAAGTTAGTAATTTGTTGCATGAATCTGGAGGTCAAAGGAAAAGTTTGCAATGGAGATATTCACATATTGATGGTAACCAAAAACTGTGCATGGATAATACCATAAAGAAGAGAATACAGACAATGTCAAGGAAGGAACCAATGATGAAGACGTCAAGATCAAAATCCAGGAAAAGAGCTGGAGCCATGGTTCAGTGTTTACAGCGCTTGCTTGGCATGTGTGAGAATGTGGATTCGAACCCAGCAGCACGTACACAATGAAGTGTCAGAGCAAAGAAAGTCACATGAAAAAACTAAATAAAGTTGATTCATTCTTTCTCTCTTTCTGTCTCTTTCTCTCAAAAACAAACAAACAGAAAGGTCAGTGATCCAGGAAGGAAAATGGAAAGGAGTTAATTCCAGAGATAAAAGCAAATGAGGGAATTTGGTGACTCAGAAGCTGTCAGTTACATTCCTGGGTCAACTCTTTTTGATCTATGCTAGCTTTTGAGTCCTAACTTCAAGTATCACCCCTGCCACCCAGAAAAACAAGTCTCTGGCTTGGAAACTGTTTCAGTTCCATAATTAGCCTGCATTTTGGGCTTGTCTAGATATCATTGCCTCTTGATCTTATTTCCAAACCCAAATTTTGGACAATTAGAACTGAGAACATTGAATTTGATGGCCCATTTGATTCTGCATAATTTGCTCTGAAATCTAGAAAACTTATTGGTCGGATCCATTTCCACTCCATTCCCACATAGTCATCAAGCATGTACTAAGTACTAGTCATATTCCAGGTATTGTGCTGTGTGCCAAGACCAGGAAAGAGTTACTTTCTGCTCTTGAAGAATAGTTACGAAAGAAAAAAATTAAATAGTAAACATTGGTTAGAATGAAAGAAGGGAAAAGTAATAAAATTATGCGATGAGGATAAAATACTGAAGGAAGCAGCAAGTTAAGTGGAGCTTGAGCAGTTTTGAAAGCCGTATTGATATGGGAGGAAGGATATTACAACCCACAGAGTAAACTTCACAAAGGCGTAGAACCTGACCCAGCACAGTTTAAAGCTGAAGCAACAGCCTGAGATGATATGAAAGAGGGGTTTAGGGTTACAACAGGAAAAGCCTCCTGTGCCATGCAAAGGAGTTTAGGCTTTGAGGGATTAGGCCAGCCAATAAAACGATGAGCTTCGCTAGGTTTACCCAATCCTCTAGGCTTCTGCACATCAACCTGCCACCAGGCTGGTGCACACACAGAAGTGATTAACGAGCTCTGTGACCACCCAGAAAACATTCCTGGCAGCTACAAGCCTCAAGATACATCTAGGAATCTGCTTCTCTGGCAACATTTAGGTGAGAAAAAAAAAATTTTTTTTGAGAGTTCTGCAGCAGCCTTAGTCACATCTCTCTTTATCCACCCTGGTACTCTGTTATGGATGGCTGCTTTTCTTTGCTATGGGTTATTTTCAAGAGTTGGTACAAAGATTAACTGATGCAAAGAAAGGTTTTATTTCCTCAGTTTTGAGGTAGGGTGGGATGTATTATGCAAATGTAAAAATAATGTAGCAAAACACACCAATTCCTTTAGTAAAAAGTATAGACACTTATTATTTTCCTATGAAATAAAGCTATTAAAACGGAAAACACCAATGCATTTCAAGAATGGAGCATCCATATCTCCTCATGCTTCAGCTTTGTCCTCAATTTCTGATGATGCCAGCAAGGGTCATCTGTAGGGAGGTCCTATAGTGACCCTCCCTCCCTGACTCCAAACATTAGAAGGCTGATGGATAGAGCCAATCACATTTATTGAATTCAACAACTCTGTTTCTTTGAGTACTTAACTTCATGTATCATTTTGCATCTTCTGACAGCTTTAAAACATGTAGCATATTAGTACCAGGAATTTGTAAGACCAGTGTTGTTTATTGAAGTAAGAGTCCTTACTTCCCATTTAGGGCAGATAGGATGTATCTAAGTCTCATTTTTTGAAGATGGAGAAACTGTTGTTCTGAATACATTAGCTTTATATTTAAGATTCTGCTCATTTGAGGATTTCAAAGCTGGCCTAAGAGAACTATTTCATGTTTCCATTTTTTTGTTTGTTTGTTTGTTTTAGCACAAAAACATCATTTCCCTCCCATTTTACAGTGATTGAAATTCCCAGTACCTCAACTCAGGCAAAAAAAAAAAAAAAAAAAAAAA
>PVKS010029570.1:0-25241 GCA_004027875.1 Aplodontia rufa | reverse complement strand
TTGGAAATTTCACTGAAGCCTTGCTCATGGTGAGTTCTGAATGAACTGTTTTGTGGTGAAACATAAGCTATGAACAGGAATGAGGACGGAGAATGGGAAGATCATTCCAGATTCAAGGACAGAAGAAACAAATAAGTAGGATAATAGATATCTAGTGTTTAATGCTTGTTATTTACTGATAACTATACAAGGGATTTACATGGATTCTGTGGTTTATGCCTAAACCATAGCATAGCTTTATGAAGTAAGTGTAGGTTTTAATCTCCATTTTGCAGATGAGGTAATGTAAACTCAGTCCAAATGTAGGGGAGTTGGCATTCAAATTCAGGCAGTCTGACTCTGGAATCCTTCCTGTTAACCTCGCCCACCCATACAGTCTTTCTATCGTGAGTTAGGATAGCTCCACAATCCAGAGTAGCTGTAAACTGTTCACCAAGGAAGGACTCACAGATGGTTGATTCTGGAGTCCCTTGCAATGGCTTATGGAAATTGTTGAGGTAAACACTGAATACTGAAGTATAACCTGAAACAATCGGAACACTTTTTAAAATGTATAATACTAAAATTTTAATTCTGTATTTCATACTTTGAAAAGGTTAGCATATTTTTTTTTCCTTTTTTAGAAAAGGAAATAATCAGGGCTGGGGTGGTTGCTCAGCGGTTACAGTGCTTGCCTGGCATGTGCAAAGACATGAGTTTGAACCCCAGCACCACATACACAACCAAGTGTTGGAGCAACAAAGGCCACATGAAAAACTAAATAAAATTGATTCTCTCTCACTTTAAAAAGGAAGAGACAGAAAGAGGGAAATAATCAATTTATTTTCATCTGGTTTTTGTATTTCAGATACTTAGTGTATGTGTGGTGCTGGGGTTCAAACCTGGGTCCTTGCACATGCCGGGTAAATGCTCCAGTGCTGAGCCTCTGCTCCAGCTCTGGCATATGATTTTTAACTGCTGGGAAAATATAAATATATATAGTCATTCAGTCTTCTTTTGGCTGGTTCAGAATTGCATTCATACACAGTATGTAAGAAATTAAAGTGTTGCATTTGACAGTGACCTTTCTTTCCACTTTAGAAAGATGTGTTTTACACATCTTGTTTTTCCAACTAAAGTGTGTAAGGTCATACTTCTAATTGTGACTTTTGTCCTACAAATTCCACAAAGATTCTAAGTGCTGGATCTCATTAAGCTTAATTTGTAGGACCAATGAGAGAAGAAATCTCTATTTCAATTTAATCTCTTAAAAATTAATTTCCCATTTCAAATAATTCTCCAGAGAAAGACTTAGTGCTAATAATTAATTTCACATTATCATTCACCTTTAGAAAACAGAACTCAGTATGTGCCTATAGTATAACCATTTGGTAATACTAATTGTTTATTTGAAAAGCTTTTTTATTTTTACTCCATAATAAAATGGCCTAAGAATGAATTCTTTACAGTCATCCTAATTATCTGTGTGATATTATATCACATAAATTTGGAAGAATACTATAAATTCAATACTTTACTATGCATAGTTGCTGAGAGAAATAGTTTCCAACACTTATAGGAATGAGGAATCAACATTTGAAAGAATCTGTGGGGGCTGGAGTGGTGGCTCAGTGATTACAGAGCTTTCCTGGCATGCACAAGGATGTGGGTTCAAACCCACATATACAACGAAGTGTCTGAGCAACGAAGACTACATACAAAACTAAATAAAACTTGATTCTGTGTTTCTCTCTCTCCTCACTGTCCCTCCCTCTCTCTAAAAACTAAAAAACCAAAAAACAAAAAAACCCAAAACTTTAGATCTGCTGGTTAGAGAAATCAAAGCCAGACCTGGAAATGAGATATCAATAAAATAAATGTCAAGGATGAACAATTAGAATCCAAACACTAAGGCTTTCATCCATTTAGCATTTATTTTCTAAGAATCTTTTTAGTTACTAGTTTTTAAGAATACAATTTTGAGATGAAAATGAGACATAATTCCATTGCTTTGCTTTATTAGTTGAACACTCTTATTTGACATTTTCATAATGCTACTTTCTAATCAGTTTATTTTAAAATTATTGTCTCTGCATCAATATTATTTTTCAGATGCTTGACGTTTTAAACACTTCTGCTCATAGCTCTTTTATGAGTAGTTATTTTTCATGTATTTTCAAGCCTCCTTTACTCTCTTTTTTTTTTTTTAAAGAGAGAGGGACAGTGAGAGAGGGAGAGAGGAATAATTTTTATTTAGTTTTTCATGTGACCTTCGTTGCTCAGAGACCCCGCTGTGCACATGGTGCAGGGGCCTGAACCCGTGTATTTGAGCGTGCCAGGTGAGCACCAGGTGAGCACCACAACCACTGAGCCACTGCTCCAGCCCAAGCCTCCTTCACTCTTAACTGAAACACTTTGGAGCCCTCTGTTTTATTTTTTATTTTTTTTAGATTTTACATTTATTCTGTTGAGTAAAAGTCATTGCAAACAGTGTTAACTTGGCATTTTAAATTAATCTCATTTCCAATTTTGTTGAAACATGGGATCATGGTGAACACTGTCCCATGGAACTTTCTGCGAGGATGGTAACGTTCTCTGTCTGTTCTACTCATTACTGTAGCCTCTAGCCACATGTGAGTTCGGAGTGTTTAGAATGTGACTAAGGTCATCAAATAATTGAATTTTAATATTGGTTTATATTGTTTATTTTAAATGTAAATGATTACATGTTGTCAGTGGCTGCTATGTTGGACACAACAGTTCGAATTATTGTATTTTAACAGTGTGGTTAATAAAATTCTACATTTTTAAAGATTCATTTTAGAGATGTTAATTTAGGCATACACATTGCGCTAAATGTCTCTATATGTGGGTGACACAGGTTAATGCATAAGCTGTTCTAGCCCTAGGAATTTCACTGTAGTATTGGAACAGTCATCCACAAAGGGAAATCATTTAACTAGAACATCTCAATCCTGTTACTTTGCTATAGTGGTATTAAACAAAAAATAAATTTGTTTTCACATTGATAATAACTAGAAATATGAAATATACCAAGTCCACTGCTTAAAATTTTCTGGCCACTTATACCTTCCAAGTCTATCTATTTAGTGATTTATAGGTTCATGATTTTAAATTGCATATTCAGTGTGATTTGGATGATGAATTATTGGGACTACTTCCTTATGCAGCCATTTCCTGCTAATAATATCTAAAAATAAGTTTTAGGAATCAGTCCCTGATGTTGGTTTAAGGATTTATTTTAGTTTCTGCTTTAATGAATTCAATACAATACATGTTGAAGTAGTCAGAAATGTTTCTCTCAAAACCTTCTCTTGGAAAAACTACACAGAAAAGTAAGAAACATTTTTGTTCTGCTTTTGCAAGTTGATGGTAATTGAACACTGCTATTAGAACGTATAGTTCTTAGACAATATTTGCTATGCCTGTTAGCTCTTGCTGAACCCCAATCCCAATAAAAGGATTGAGACTAGAGTATCAGTTAATGCAAGATCTGTCATTTAGTCTTAATTTTATTGTTTGGTTCTTTTTGTCTTATTTTCTTAATACTTGAATTATCTACTAAAAGAAGTTTTTCATAGACATTAAATGAGTCACATCAGTGAGTTAGGTAAGAGCTTGACAAGGATCAAGATTATCATAGCTCTCATTATGTGTGTGTTACAGCATTTATATCTCCTACATATCGAAGGTTTTCACTAGCTTGTTCTTTTAATAATACTCCTTTTACATTTTCAAGTATCACATCTATGTAGTTTAGATGTAGATTTAGCAATGACTAAAAAGAAAATGGAAAAATATTACAAGAGAGAAGTATCATTATTTTTCATATAAATATTTTAATTTAATTAAGTAAATATTCCAGAGCAGCTTTGGCTATTTCTTCCTCAGAGTCACAGGCTTTTTTACCAAGTTCTCTGCCAAATTTAACACACGGTTTACAACTTCTGCCAACGTGGCTAATCAAGTTCTAGTTTTCATATCTGTATTCCAGAAAGTAAGATGGAGAAAAAAGGAATAAAAGCTCTTTGCTATTGTCATTGAAGACAGATAGGTCTTGGTAGTTGCTATGCAAATTTGTTTTTAATCCTGTATGTGACCAGGCCCACATGCAAGGTAGCTGAGGTAGGGATTTCTGACAAAATGGCTGAAAATGTTGACCCAGAATTATTTCCTGACTTCCTATAGACATAGACTATTATTTTGATACGTATTAGAACTATTTATGAGACATACAAATAAAGATTGGCAAATAGAATATTTGTCAAGGGTAGTCCAGTGGACTCATGTGGTCTCATTGTTCTGCATTTTTCCACATGTGGGACACTTCTAAATGGTTGAATATGATATATAATATAAATCACATGTAACACAATATAACGTAGCCATTACAATATAATGATATGTTTTAAATTAAGTTTTCCAGCCTAATTTAATGCACCTCTGTCAATTTTATTGAAATATTTATAGAATGAATACTTGGGGCTTACTAAATTAACAATAAACCAGTGTTATCTCTGTTGGTCCTATTGACTGGGACAGTGAGGCCAGGCCCTAATAAGAATGTACCTGATAAGGGACAAATTCTTTTTTTTACTCAGAATAACTTAGAAACGATTCACTTCATTAGATTAGCTTAATTCACAATGGACTAATTCATGTTAGTATGAGATTTATAATTTATAATTCCATTGTGTTGTATCCAGAAAATAAGGGACAGGTGATAAAAAAATTAAAACTCCATTTGAACTCCTCACAATAAATACACAGATGAATTAAGTGATGTGCCCAAAAAAATGGATCATAAATTCAAATGATATTCTCAAGCATTAAATTTGCATTCTTATTGCTGACTTGGCAGAAAGATTTAGAGAATAAGAGTCTTTAGATCGCTATTTAAGAATACTGATTTATGTTGTTTTGATTTCAGAATTACCTGAAACACAATGTTTTAAAAATGTATAATGAACATGGATATTACTCAGAAGAAACAAAAAGACTAAATGGTGAACATATATTAAATTTATATTTTATTTAAGCTACTTTTATGGTAATTGGTGTATTATAAAACATTTTCACTAATTCAAGCATTAATTATGGTGAAAGTCTTCATTATGTTCTAAAAATTTAGCATCTATTCTTCCCCATATCTTCCAAGTTCACAAAGATTCTTATGTTCATTGGCTGACTTCCAAGTTAAGCATTGTAGGCACAGTGGCTGTGACCCACATTACTTTTAGATGTTCATGAAAATATTATATTTGCTTTTCAAATAAGAAGGAAACATGAATTTTTGGTTGAAAATTTTAGTATTTAACATTAATATACTCATGTTTATAATGATGCAATTGTAAAATATGCTTTTTTATTAAGGAAAGAAAGGGTATTCAAAGGCAAAAGTTGTTAGGCCTCATGAAAATTATTATGGACCCCTGGACAGCTAAATAAGAGTCTGAAGAACTACTTTCATTTGATATGATGAATTATATACAGCAATCAAACCATAATATACAACAAGCAATAACCAAAAATTCTGTAATAGTAACTGTGGACCAAGTTCTGTTTTAAATATCTTACATAACTCAACTAATTTAATGCATAGAACTAACTTCTGCAGTAAGTATTGTTATTCTATTTCCTTTTTCATTTAGTCCATGCCATTCTTTAACCTCTTGACGAGCGCGTGGGGAATGTGCATAGCATACGGTAGCATCTTCTGGACAGTAAGCACAAACATGCTGCAAACACTGACTTGATCCCTCAATAAAAAATGAAGCACAGTCATCATGTAGGTATTTAATGTCTCCTTCCACAATGACAGAAGTTTTTAATTTTTGTGCATTGTCCTCTAAAAAGTTTAATGGCTAAGGGGCTTTTATTTTTTCATTTTTAATAAAATCTTAATTTTTTCCAATTTATTTAGTTCTGGAATCATCTACTTTCTTTATAAATAAACACCATGAAAATTGCCATCATGTTGGGTTCTGTTCCATGGCAGCCCAGTTTCTTCAGAGGATTAATTAATGGCAACCTCTGAAATTTTATTATTCCAGTGATTTATTGTTGAATATAGTATTTCAGCTTTTTAACCTTAAAAATTTAGTTTGATCTATGCAATTAAAGGTAGCATTTTAGAAGCTATTCTCTTTTCAAATAGAGGATGTAAATTGAAAGTGCCTTAAATCAATCAGGTAATTTACAAAAATTAAAAATATATACTGCTATCATGATAGCATACGTATATACGTATGTATATATATATATACCTAGCTGAGTAAGAAAACTTGAGAACTGAAACAGGTAACTAGACCATTAGGCATGTCTGCTGAAATAATATGTATCATCTTTATATTCTGGCACAAGTGTTTCACCTCTAAGTATACTTTCAGTTTATTTGTTACAAGATGGAAGGAAAAGTTACAAACAATAGGATATTTTGATACATTGCTAAAGAATCTAACAGTCCTCATGTTCACCATTATCTACATCATGTATTTATATATAATATATGATACAGAGAGCTATTTACCTCATTACTTCATCCATAACAATTAACTTCACTAGTGAAGATTCCATAGAAGGTCATACCAGTTCTGTGACCACTTATCTAGCTACATGTTCTTTAGAAGAATTAGTGAATTATTCCTTAAACTGTACACTTTTAAATGGTACTTTAAACAGTATTAAAATGGGTCTGAAAAAATGTTTTATGTATGATTGAAATGTTTGAATCTAAAATGATGGTAGTAAAACAGCTTATTAATTTTATTTCTGCCAGCTTATCCAAGGTTCTTGTTTGTACTCAAACTATATTTAAAAGCAATTTTCAGACTAGGAGTTTTTCCAGTGATCTTATCTGGGCTACCTTTTAACCTATGGCCATCCCAAGACCATGGCTGGCTTATCAGACTGAATCATGAACTTGGAGAGCTTGTAGATGAGACTCTAGAGATTTTATGTAGTCTAAAATTCTCATTTTATATTTGTGGGATAATGAGATTTATGAATGTGAAGTCATTTCTACAAGGTCACACAGCTGTTTAGAGGAAGAAATGGAACTGAAAACAAGATCTTAGAACCTCAGGCTCATTTCCATCCTTTATGCTCCATGCGGTTGGCTTTGCTACATATTGAACAATTCAAAGTTTCGCTGCTAATAAATTTAACTTTGTGTGGCAGACAACTGTTATAAAGAAAAAATAGGAGATGGATATTACAAGTCAAAATGACTAGAAAAACTGTCTTTTGGTAATAACATTTCCATAGAGTTCAGCAGGGAGAGATGAGACAATTACTTTATGAAGGAAGATACTGTGGTATTTGAGGAAGAATAGATTATGAGATTTATTCCAGAGATATATGATCAAACTCACCTATAATTGTGACAACACAGTAAATCTTACCTCTATGTATGTACTATGATACAACAAATTGGTAATCTTTGGCTATAGAAATATAGGATGGTATTTCCAAATAGAGCTATTATTTTCCCTTTTTTGAAGGAAGAGGTCTGAGAGTTTATATATAAAAATCATTAAATACCTATCCTTGAACACTCAGAAAAGAGGCATTATATAGCATTTGTGTTTTCTTCTAAATGTATCATCTTAAATCATTTTTAGCCTCCATAGTAAAAATTTAAAAATAAGGTTGATTATGGCTTCTTAGTATTCTGCCAAGGACAAAAGTTCTGATTTTGGAAGGATTAGGAGAAAAATGCCTTTTACATCTCTTGCGTCTCTTTGAGTATTCCAAGATTTAGAACTGTTTTCAAGGATGTTGATGTGAAATAGTGAAAATGAGTTTATTCCTGACTTTCCTAAGTGTCTTTAGTTGGGTAAAAGAGACAATGGACCCCTCTACTCCTATTCTGAATACATTCATATCCTCTGCATGTCAACGTCTCTTTTAAAATATGTGAATAACACTAAGAATGGGTATGATAAAAAAGCTGTTTGGGACTTTGGAGAGGATTAAATATCATAACACACATCAAGCACTTAGTCAAATGCCTGGCAAAGAGCAAGTGCTGCTTAATTAACATTGTTATTAATTGTGGTTGCAATGGTACCTTTAGCTGCATCAATGAGGCTTGTATTAATAAGAATTTTGACACATAGTGCCAAACAATATTCTGAAACAACTAAAACAAATAATATTTGTTCTGGCAAGGGATGAGAATGCCTATTTGTCATATGATCCTCTGGGCCAGTCTGTCTCTGCCCCATCAGCATAAATGTGTACTGCTTCCATGTACTTTTTACATTTTTTTTCTTTTTCACCTCTCACATATGAAGAAATGTAAAGCACATCTACATAATCATAGCACAAATGTAGATAATAATGATTCTAACCAATGTTTAGGTAGGAGAAGTTCAGTGCTTTAAACAAAAGAATGTAATGGCTGAAAGGGCAGTAACCTTTAGAAAGATGGTTATTGAGACAATTTTCTTAATAATGTAAGAGGAAACCGAATAACATCTGATTTTTCTTGGTGAGACTCCTTGTTAATGTAGACCTATGATATTTTCATAGTGTGGACACTAGACCAGCAACACTAGCATTACCTGGTTGTTATAGTTTGGTTTAGAATGTCTCCCAAAGGCCCAAGTGCCCCTTGACTTGGTGCTGTAGAGCGGAGCTGGAAGCTTTAAGGGGTGTGGTCTAAGGGAAGAAGTTAGGTCATTGGGGGCAAGCCACTGAAGGGGATATTGGGAGGGAAACCCTTCCACTTTCTTTTCACTTCCTGGCTACTGTAAAGTGAGCAGCTTGTTTCACCTTGTGTACTGTTTCACCATGAGCCCCAAAGCAATGGCCAATTGACCATAGCCTGGAACCTCTGAAACTGTGAGATATAATAAATCTATCCTCTTTTCAAGGTGATTTATCTCAGGTATTTGTTGGAGTAACTGAAATCTAAGATACCTAGCAACTTGTGCGAATTTACATGGCCCATACTATACAAACTGCATTAAATGTTCTGGGAGTGCAGAACACCGGTCTGTTTTTATGAGCATCCCAGTTTATTGTGATGCTGGTTAAGCTTAAAATGCACTAAAATATAAATTGGTAACTCTCTTCCTCTTCCTCTTGTTCTATCTCTGCCTGGCCCCATTGTTTCTCTCTCCTCTTTCTTCTCTCCGTCTTTCCAACCTTCTTTTTCTCTAGTCCTCTCTCTCTCTGTACCTCCCCTTCTGTTGCTTTCCTGCCTCTACTAGGCATTGCATTTTTGTTAAACTGGAGAAATTGTCAAAGTTGATATAAATACTCAGGTGGTTACTAAGGAAGCCTGCATCAGGGATAGGAGTACATTTCTTCTAATCTTCAACCCAGCAATTTTTCAGTGCACCATGGTCTGTTAAGAGGTTGAAATGTTCTTGAAGAAACCTTTTGCTATTGTCAATATTATTGTCCTTGGAGACATTGTCTCTCTGAATATAATAGAATTTCAAAGCTTACTGATTTAATCTTTCATGCTTCAATCCAGACACTGTTCTATTCTAGGTGAAAGATTGCTATTTCTTTATTATTAAAGGAGGAATTGTGTCTTCCTAGCTATAATTAGTTACATCAGCCTTCACATCAAAAGGGTAGCAATTTTCTGAACCAGAGCTTTGCAAAATAGCAAGAAAATAATTTTGTGAGTGTCGTTTTCAAGAGCATGAAGATTATGAGGCTGTAGGTTCAACTATTCAGTTGAAAATATGTCTAAGTTAAGCCAAACATAAATTCATATCCTTTCAAATTCTTTTGTTTAGTTTTTGCTTGTGACTCTTAACCATGCTGCTGTAATGTTTTATCTCACCTGAAGGCTGCATGAGAAGATGGCTAGATAACAGGTAAAGTAAAAAAAAAAAAGTGGCCAACCAGCAATGAAAGAAATTAACATGTCTTCAACCCAGGAAAAATGAGGGCTTCTCCTTAAATCTTAATGAAGTAATGGTTAAGTCTTCCCTGTGTTTTTTCTTCCACATTTGCCCCTTTTGGACCAGTTGAGTTTTGAAGCATACTGCCATTTGCATTTTCCTTCTCAGAAGCCTCAGTGACTTTCCAGAGTCAACAGACTCCTTACTATCTTCAGCTCTCCCAGAACATGTCCTCTCTAGATTTCTACACCTACATTCTGCTACTTGGCTAAATGAAATGAAGCGTTACATTAGTTTTCTGAGGGGCATTCTGTAGAATCATAGTTTATAAACTCTTAGTAATAAACATTATTTCCTTTTTTAAATTTTTTTATTTTTGAACAACTATACAAATTTTTAACAAAATAATATAAAATGTGTATAGATTCTGGATATTACAATTATCCCCAGGAGTGCCGCCCAGTTACCCACCTTTATCCCTCCCTTCCCCTTCCCATAATATCTTTAAAAAAGGATTATGTTGTATAGCATTACATCTTATCTGGATTTAACACATGATAATAGACCAACTTTCTCACTGTCCAGGGTCTAGTCCCAACCTCCACAAATGAGTGGAGACAATAGACCCTTAGTTCTCTGGGTTAAGCTGATTTCACTCAGCATAATTTCTTCCATAGCCATCCATTTACCTTCAAAGGCTGCAATATCATTCTTTCTAATTGCTGTGTAAAATTCCATGGTATAAATGTACCACAGTTTTTGGATCCATTCATCCAGTGAGGGACATCTGGGTTGTTTCCATAGCCTAGCAATAGTAAATTGAGCTGCTATGAACATAGATATTGCTGTGTCACTATAACGTGCTGATTCCAAATCCCCTGGAAAGATTCACAAGAGTGGAATAGCGGGTCGTATGGTGGGCTCATCCCTAGTTTTTTAAGGATTCTCCACACTGCTTTCCAGAGGGGCTGTACCAGTCTGCAGCTCCACCAACAGTGTGTTAGTGTGCCTATCTCTCCTCAGCCCCTCCAGTATCTATTATTGTTTATTTTCTTCATCTTTGCCATTCTGACTGGCATAAGGTGATATCTTAATGTGGTTTTCATTTGCATTTCTCTGATTACTAGAGATTTAGAGCACTTTCTCATGCATTCATTGTCTTGATCAATGTCCTCTGGTGAGAAGTTTCTATTTAGCTCTTTGGCCCTTTTATTAATTGGGCTGTTAGTGTTCTTGTAGTTGAGATTTTTTAGTATTTTATAGATTCTGGATATGAGACCCTTGTCAGAGGAATCATAGCCCATGATTTTCTCCATTTCCATAGGAAACCTCTTGACTCTTTTGATTGTTTCCTTGGCAGTACAAAAGCTTTTTAGCTTTATGGCATCCCATTCACTGTGATTTTTGACTTTACTTCCTTCACTTTTGAAGACCTGTTGAGAAAGTCTTTGCCTACTCCCAAATGTTGAAGTGTTGGACCTAATTTGTCTTTTATCAGTTGCAACATAGCTGGTTTAATACCTAGCTCCTTGATCCATTTTGATCTGATTCTTGTGCAAGGAGAAAGATATGGGTCTAATTTCAACTTTCTGCAAGTGGATGACCAGTTTGTCCAGCACCATTTGTTGAAGAGGCTGTCACTTCTCCATGTAATATTTTGTCCCCCTTTGTCAAAAATCAGGTGTTTAAAGATTTGAGGGCTTGTTTCGGGGTCTTCTAACTGAACTTTGGTTTGGTAAGCAAGGTCTTGACACCCTGATCAAATGTTTCTTAAAGGCACAACTACTGGTGGCAGTCCAGTTGTGAGACTACCCATACTTTCCTGCCTTTCACTTTTGGGTAAGGTTCATAACAGCTAAAAGAATGGCACTAGCCTTAAAAGGTAAATAATTTTTTTTGATAGAGTTATCTAGCATTTGCTGGGGTGTAAATAAAATGGCTAGACTTCAGTAGGCCCACAGTAAGTGGTAGCTATAATTATTTCCTGCATTCATAATTTTCTCTTAATAGTGCCTGCACTAAGAATTGTGTCCCTTTCCTTAACTTTGGAAATTCTATGTTGCTTTATGATCTGTCTCAATGCCACCTCCTCTGTAATATGCAGTAGAGTATCACTGAGCATGATGGTGAGTTCTTTGTTCTGCAATTTCAAAGAATGAAATCATGGACAAACAGAGGGTAGGGAAGCAAAACAGATTCCTTCAGTACAGGAAGGGTCCCAAGGGATGGTTCTAATGGCTATTCTTTGGTGTTTGTAAACACATATTTGCTGGTTGAGTACAGGTGATTGGTGGAGCCAGTGTAAATAAGGGATGTTAGCATGGACCAGCTAAGCTCTTCAAGATCTGAGTTTAATAGGCCAATCAAAAGTTCAAAAGTTTATCACTTATTTACATAATTAAGGGAACAAGCCTACCCTTGGAATTTGGTCCCTCTGTTGTAGAGGAAGTGTTTGGGATAAGGGTAGATTTTCTTGTTTGGCCATTGCTAGGGGTAGCTAAGGAACAGCCTTGGTTGAAGCTGTTAGGGGCAGCCACCAGATGTTCATAAGGCCCAGTGTCTCCTAGAATGGCATGGTCTCCTTCTCTTCTTTCCTTCTGAGCTCCTTATTCCTATCTGCTATGAGTGGTCTACCTTCTTGTCTCACTAATGCCTTACACAATTTAAACATCTACTTATTGGCACTCAGTTTGCTTCTCTCTACTTACTGGCATTCAGTCATGTCCTTTTCTCAGTCACAACCATGATTTTTTTTCTTACAAATTAATAATATGAACAATGGTTTAATCTTCATTTGAGATTCATAGGGCACCTTATTTATAGAATATACTCAGTGATATTTAATGAAGTTTTCTTCTTTTCTAAAAATTAAAGAGAAAACAGTAAAGTTTAGAGGGAGTGAAATAAAACAAGCTGATATATTATACAAATTATCTTTGTCACATTATTGATATAAGTAATAATAAACATAGTTGTAAGTGATGTCTTTTATTGCCATTATGAAAAATAGATGCACTTGAAAAGATATCTCTAACTTTAAGGAACTGTGTTCCTTTTTTTTTCCTTAGAAAGAAACAGTAAAGTTTATTTTTTCACCTGTTTTTTGTTTTTCTTCCACTTAGTTGTGTTTGTGGTGCTGGGGATTGAACCTGGATCCTTGCCCATGGCATGCAAGTGCCCTATCACTAAGGAACCTCTCCAGTCCCTTTCCCCTTGCCCTTTTTCTAGAAAGAGAATCATTTTTATTTGTTTTTCTATCTCTTTTTTTCTTTTCCTGACACTTAGTTTTGTATGTGGTGCTGGGGTTCACACCTGGGTCCTCCTGCACTCCAAGCAAGTGCTCTATTGCAGAGCCATCTCTCCAGCCCCCCATGTTCTTAATCAACGAATAATTGTCAGATTCCTCAAAAATACTCTCTACAAAACTCTATGTATGTGCATAGAATTTTCTCAAATGTTAATTTCTATATCTTCTACATATTTTCTATCTTATTTGACCCCAAAATGTTTGCTTTCCAGTTACTTAAAAAATATGATGAGGCATTAAAAATCATCAAGGTTAGCTGCAGACAAGAAAAGGAATAGAAATACCTAGGAGTTGCACAGAACAGAGAAACAAATAATATCCACAGTGCTTTCTGGATTAGTAGATTAACACTTTTCTTTCCAGGACATTTTATTATCATAGAGTTAATATTTAGATTAATAACGTATGTAAAATTGAAAATTGCACAAATATACATAAGATATTCAATCACAAATAATATAAATAGCAATTCTTAAAATCAGGAAATATATATACAATTGCTTTTAGCACCATCATATTTTATAAGTGTAGATTTTCCTGTGAAATTGACTATAACTCTAGCAAATTGGGAGGACCAAATCCTAAAGTAAAAAGCAATGGTCTTTTTCCTAGATGAGAGCACATTGGTGTGGTTCCTTCTGGGTGATTATTGGGTTTGGAATGCATTAGAAATATTTCTACTTCCAGACTTGCCTCTTGGCTCCTGGTATTTCTATATATCTGAGAAAGAGTACACCGAGAGAATATAGCAACAATTCCAAAAATACTTTCTAAATGAATGGGGTGATATTTATCTATTCATGATTTAATTTGGATAGTCTCTCCAAAAATCGTAAAATAATGCATCAAAGTATGGTAGCCATTGTATACTAAACTGTTAGGCATACCAATAACTGAGTTTTTTAAAAAAGTTAGGTAAAATGTTGGTATACATCTTTATGAAATACAATATAAACAGATATACTACTTTTCATATTTCATGAAATTCAAGCTTTATGTATCATACACATTCAAAAGAAATACTTATTTTCATAATTCCTTAAATGTCTGCTTACTGCTATTAAAATCACATAAATTTGGTAACTTCTTCTTATGTGATTGATTGAAAATTATGTTAGGGATTTGAACACCAACTATATATTAATACAATTGAATGTAGTTTTTTTAAATCCAAGGACTATTATTAGTTCGTAAATAACATTCAGTATCAAAATTAGTGAAACATAGATGTACTGAATTTCCCTGGAGTTTTGCACTGTAATCTGTCATACAAATTATAAATTCAAGCAGCAACTTTCCCTTGATATTGGTAAAAAATAAGATCTTTATGCTCTGGAGAATATCAACTGCATTTCAAATAGTGAAAAAAAATATTCAGACGTAAGCAACATTTGATCATCTAAGATTTTGATTAAAGTCAAGTTTATTCATAGGGTTGTTTTTAAAAATCAACGCTGTGTTTAAGAATAGAAGTATATTTCCATGTCTGATATATATATTTCCTTCCTCTTCTAAATTTTTTTTCCCAAAAATCCCATGTCATGTTCTCCTACCTTAATAAGCATATCTCCTTTGGATAATTTCCTTATTACAGAAAAATAAAACCTTCACAGCAAATCAGGAGAACACACAGTATTATAACTTGGCATTTCCCAGTATGTATTTCTTTTTCAAATGAGGAGAATTATCAGCATAAAGTGAATCTTGTTTGGAAGATGACACATGAGAAATTTTTGGTGGTTGTTTTGTAAGGTGGTAAATACATATGCAAGTTTGGAAATGGTGAACTACCTACCTAACCTGTGCTTATTTTACAGAATCTTTATAAAATCCTTATCATCATGCTTTGAATGTAGCATTCATGATGTTGTGATATATGGTTAAGAACTACAAGAAGCAAGATTTCTTTCTCTTCTTGAAAATAGTTCCAAGAACTGGAAGTTCTATATCCATCGCATTTCTAAAATGAAACAGTCTTCCCAGTAATAGAAAACTGTTGAACAAGTAGAGGAAAGTGTTTAGACATGCCTGTGTGGCCAGATGTATGTTGTATCACAGCATGCATTACTCATGTTGCATAATCTCAGAAAGCATGCCTCAGCCACCTGAGTGGAACATATCAATGTGGAAAAATTGGAGGTACTCTTTAGAACTGAAGCAAGCTTTAATAGGTGCTGCACAAGCTTTTGAAACTAGACACCGTGAAGATTCTCTGGGCTATTTCATTAACAAATTGTATCTGTGCAGCCTGCATTTCTCCATGTATTTGTTGAACAGATAATAGGAAATAACTACTTTCTTTGTGAAGTTGTAAATAATATGGCAGAAGAATATTAAACGCACTGAGATGTGACGGAAGAGCTAAACCTTGTGGGTTTTAGAATTTTACGATGCAGGTCTGTTTCCCCCATGAGTATGTGCAAAGTAAACAGACGCATTTGAATTGTTTACGTGGACGATTATCAAATTCACATTGCAGATCCTGAAATGACACTATCCCAAATTCAGAGCTCCCTTCTTATACTTTTTCCTGGAATACCCCTTGCTTGAAGGGCTTTACTAAAGAGAGAGAGGGGGAAAAAATATCTTTTAAGCCTTAACCATAGTCCAGCTTCAATTGATGCAAAACCTTTTATGATTTTAAAGGTAGTTTTAAGTCTGTGCTTCTTATAATCACTGTATGGCTCCCGTAAAGGTGATAGGAGGGTGCCGCTCTTCTAGTGTAACATAGCTTTATCCTGTTTACTGAAATAGTTCCAAGCAGTGCCATGCCGAGATGATACATTACCATCCTTACTGCTAACAGCACTGGAGCTGTTTTGGTTTGTCTTTTGAGGGCTTAGTAGCATTTTACAATTATTTTCTAACAGTAAGTGAAGAAAAACTCAAGGACAGATAAAATTACGGAATTAAGGTTTCAAGGGGCATAGACATTGTAATTTATTTTTATCACAAAATGTTACCTTAAATTATATTGGCCCATGTAATTTGTTGTTTCAAAGAGTGTTTCTACTTGTTACTGATTAGAGAAATATGTCCTACAGATGATTTTTTTTTTATTATTTCTTCGTCTAGAAGTCAGAAGTGCTCTGTTCCAAGCAGGATAAGAGAAATTTTTCTTGCAGGTAGGTTCATCCTGGAATTAGTTTTATCCATGGCCAGTTATGAGCTGTGTAAGGGACAAGTTATTTAACATCTCTGAGACTTCTGTTTCCTTACCAGAATGAAGCAAATAAGCGATTCTAACAAAATAATTTGATCACATTTGTCTCTACTCCTTTCTCAAACCTCATTAAACTAAAGTGTTTGGAGATGTATAAACTTACAAAGAGGAGAATGGAATAGGGGATAACAAATGAACATTTTTCCATAAGATTTTAGGGGAATATGCGGACAAAGGTAAATGACTCAGTAGCTAAGTGAAGTTTTTAAGTGCCTTTGACAGAGAACACTGACACAAAGTAAGTTCTGTGTGTTGCACAAAACCAGAAAGGCTAGGTAGCAGAGGTATTTGGTATTTTGGAACAGGTGAGAGAGGAGTGGCTTTATAGGAGACAAGACCTCACCATCTAGTGTGCCTCCAAGTGCATACTCCTGTCAGACCCCAGCAAAAGGTATTTACTCTTCAGGGAAATTCAATCAGAAATTCTTTGGAGAAAGATGAATTTGTCGAAGCAAAGAACAGAGTTGAGGCATCATATTAAAAATAAGTGCTTGTAGAAGGCCTGAATCATATTTTATAAGTAACTGGATACATCTCTAGAAGAAAAAGAAAGTAATGTAAAATAAGGGTATTTCTCTAGGGCATAGTTAAAGTACAATGGACAGTGTTTGTTTATTCATTCTTTTCTGACTGCTCAGCAAGCATCAAGTTATGTTCTAAGTACTTCAAAAATGCTAACTTGTATAATCCCGGTACCACCTTACGTGAGGTAGTGTTATCAGTGGGTCACTTACCTTCAAATTCACCTAATCCCTGATCTTGTCACTTCGTAGTTTAACACTGTTCAATAGCAACTCTCTTCGTATAATGGAATTGAAACTCTTAATGTTGGCACATAAGACTGCTCATTGTCTGTCTTTAAACCTGCCACAGGGAATTCCTTGCCATAGGTCAGAGTCTCTCATCTGTATTTACCTTTATATATATACTGTCCCTTTTGGCTTCGACTCTTTAAACTCTTGTTGTATACTTGAAAGATTTTTAATATTTTTTTAAAATCCCAGTTGCCACTTCTGTGATTCCTTTCCTGACTTCTTTAAAAAGAACTGCGGAGTGCTTTACTCCAGTGTTTGCAGAACACCTGAAATAGCTCCTTGTGACAGCAGTGGCTATCATCGTCTTCAAGAGAGAGGGAGAGGAAATAGGAAAGAGAGAGAGAGCTCGAAAGACCGAGAGAGAGAGATGGAGATATGGGAGGTCTACTAGATGAAAAGGGAAAGAGTCAGAGAATGTTAACAATGCACAGTGTTACTTTCAGGGTGAAGAAGTGCATAAAAACATGTGGATAAAGAAAAAATGATCTATTAGAAACTAACTTATTAAATAAAAAAATTAAAAATCAGCGTAATATCAATAGAAAGTTCATACTATTTTAAGTAGTATTTCAGTTATTAGCACATCATATATCATTTATAGTTTCTAAGGACAATGAACAACTTGATTTATCCTCTATGTTTTCCTTAAAAAGAAAAAAATTTTTTATACAAAGATACAACTAATATTTATTATAGAAAGTTAATATTCTAAGTATTATTTTTGTGCATACATGTATAAGTATATATAATATATGCTACATATATACTGATTTATATACAAATATTCTATATATATGGGTATATACCAGAGTGTAGTTTATATTTTGTTTATATTTTGTTTGGGTGAAGACCTTAGATTTTGTGTTCTCACTTTCATAGCATGAATATTTGTTTCCTCTTCTTTAATTAGGCTCTCGATAAAAAGAGCATAGAAACATGTACATCTTTTTAGCAAAGCTGTGCCCTTTGGAGATTTGTTTTGCTGACGTATGCAGACTACTTGATGGACCTCAAAAGGAACCAAGTGGCATCTTGATTAGAACACATACTTTGAAGATCCTTTGAAAGCTTTGGAGATAATTACTCAAGTGACCTTTCTTAGAGAAAAGAAATCAGAGAAAAGAACAGTGTAAATATTTTAAACTTTTGCCCATAATGCCCATTATAAAGATGGCAAGGGTTGTAATTAATTATAGAGATAATTGAGATAGAAGGGATTGTTGAAGAAATAGCATTAATTTAATTCCCAAGTCTCTAAATACCTGCTTTTTTTTTTAAGAGAGGGACAGTGAGAGAGAGTCAATTTTGTTTAGTTTTTCATGTAGCCTTTATTGCTTCGATACTTCACATTGTACATGGCGGTGGGGTTTGAACCCACATCCTGGCACATGCCAGTCAAGTGCTGGAAGGGCTGAGCCACCACTCCAGCCCCTGAACACCTGCTTTTAATAATAGAAATGACTAGTATTATTGGGCACCTACAAAATTACTGTAAATATTATGAATGGATTATCTCCTTATATTCACAAAAGACTATGAATTGTGTAATATTTCTTTCTCAACATTTTACAGATGAAAATATCACCTTCCACATCTGGAAAATGACAACAGAATTGCAAAGTACTTACTAAATTCATTCAATTAAAGTAATTGTGTGGAAGATTTTTGGAAGGGGTATTTGATTCATATTTGGATATTTAAAAGCTGACATTTGTTATTATGGCAACAGAAATCCATACATCCAGCTTCCAAGAATGCTTTTCACTGCTTGACCCCTTCAATAATGATTCTAGTTTCATCTTGAATGGGTAAGCATGAAGAAGTATTACCATTAGTGGAATTAGAGAACATAAACTCTCAAACATGTATGTATTGATAGTATTTGGGATGATAACCACACAATAAAGTTAAATTCAGATATAAATGATTAAGTGGTTGGTTACCCCTATTCCACTATTTAAGAACATCAGAAAGAAGCTTTTTTTTTTTTTTTTTTTTTTAAGACTTGAAATCCTTCTCTGATTTTTCTTTGACCAGTATTACCTGGTAACAGCATATTTACAGACACTATGAGGGCTTTTCTAATACAAAAATCTGAAAGCATGGATTTAGCTGTGGTAGTTTGTTGATCCATTTGGAAATTTATTAACCAACCCTGCATTCATGAGACCAAGAAATGTCCAATTACGCACTTCCGGGGTTTTTTGGGTTGTTTGTTTGTTTGTTTGTTTGTTTTTGTGATCACATGAAAATTTCCCTGTGTTTTAGTGAGCTTTTTTGCTGCTGTGACCCAAGGACCTGACACGAACAATTTTAGGAGGAAAAATTTATTTAGGGGCTCATGGTTTTAGAGGTCTTAGTCCATTGATAGCCGGCTCCATTCCTTGGACTTAATTGTAGGCTGAACAACACTAGGGAAGGCAGGGCTCTAGGAAGCATAGAGAGAAACTCCATGCCAGATATAAAATATGCACCCCAATGACCCACCTTCACCAGCCACTCCCTACCAGCATACAGTCACCAGTTAATCCCTATCAGCAGATTGAATTACTATTTGTGTTAAGGCTTTTACAACCAAATCATTCAACTCAGCCTTCCTGAATTGTCACACGAGCTTTTGGGGAACACCTCACTTTCAAACCATAATACATTGGGAATTGTCTTTTTTGGGTTTGCACAAGTTTTAGGTTAAAGCATCCGTAGTTGGAGATGCTTGTGGAATAGAAATTTAGCTTGATATTACTGAACAAACTGACTGAAGATAGTTGTTCATCCTATTATTATAGTAGATAAAATAGTATATGTATGTAAAGGTCTACATGAAAAATAGATAATGAGTAGCTTGTTTCATTATTAAGTAAAATTGTTTTGGGAGGGAAGGAAGACATTTGTCCTCAGACATTTTCTTATGAAAAGGGATGATAGTACTTAAAGTTTTAAAGTATGTTATGATTATATTAAATATAGAAAGTACATTTGTAGTTGATTTCACTTAAAATACATTTTTTTGTGTCTTCTCCTTTCCTTTCAGTAGTAATTACAGACCTGGATGACCAGAACAGGAAGACAGCTGAGGTTTTGTTAAATGCCTTAGGCTACCTCCTTGGTGGCTTCCAAATTGCTTCTAGGTTTGTCACTGCTGGTGAAGTACCTAAGATTTGTTGTTCCTTAGAAATCACTGCTCAGGATATCTCCAAGGATTTTGTTTGTTTTTGTAAATTTGAAGAACAGTATCCTTCTTTAGAAACATGAAGTATTTATAGAACCCTGTGATATTCTACTGTAAAGTATAAGCCAGCAGTTTCACATTCCTGTCCAGGAAGTTGAATAGTAAGTACTCCTGGGAAGTTGAACCTTTATTCTAAGCCACTGTGAGGACAGTTTTATTTCTTCTGTATAAAAACAAACAAACAAACAAAAGAAAAAACAAAACCAAAGCCAGTATGAGCTTCTATTGACTTCAAAAAGAGCCCTGTGCTTGGGGAAAAAGTACTGGGAGAAAGAGAATTATTCAGATTCATTAAACTTATTTCTTACTTTTCAAAATTACTTTTGTGCAAGCAGAATGGGCTATGTAGGAGATGTATTTATTTTCCAAATGCTCTTTTTGTTGTTACTTGATAAAGTCCAAACAAGTAAGAGAAAAGACAGTATTGACCTCCTTTTTCTTTCCATTGGACTAACTTGTTGCTTAAAAGACTAACTAAAAAATTAATAATTTATGGACAAAATGGGGGAATAAATGTATCATCAATCTAGTGCTTAGTAATTCTTTGGCACTCTGTATAGTTTATTCTGATTATTCCACAGTTCTATGAAGAAGAAATTATAAATCCTATTTTATTCATAGACAGACTGACTGTAGAGGCTGACTGGTCATTCATAAGGCTAACTAACATGTGTCAGAGTTGGCATAAATGGTTGATTTATAAACAGCCTAAAGAATGCTTGAATAATTACAAATTTATTATTTTTATAGTATAGTATTGCAATGAAAAATGGTATGTAATTGTAGCCATTTGCCAAGATAGAGGTTATATGGCTTAAAATTCCTAATATCTCTCCCTACATAGAAGTAGAAAAATCCCCATTAAATATAAATAATTGTTAATTATGTTAAATTGTGATTACATTAGTTAGTTACATTGAAAGCGTAGGTCCTAGGGCTCTCTACTAAAATAATGCACACAGTATCATTCTTTTGACCTTTCATAATGAAAGGTAAGCATGGATGTGCGCACACAGCATACATATATATACACACACACATGCACACACACACACAACCTACAGAGGCTATAGAAAGCACAATTATTGAAAGATATATTGAAGTAAGTTATTAATTTATCAATTGATTAAAACTTAGTCCAACTTAAATTGCTTTATAAAGGGAAAAGAAGACATCTATTAATATGATTTATTTCAGATCCACAGAAGCTTGCATGAAGTGAACCTTGCTCAGCATTTCATTTGGGTTTCTTCTGTTTTCTTCCTGCCACCACACATCCACAGGCTTGACTCTTCCTCGCAATGGGGGAGCTTCAGCAGGACCAGGAATTTTCTGTGGAATTTGGTGCGTTCACAGGAAATGGCATTTAACTTCACATTTATTATATTTAAATCTAAGTAATCCTTGTTATATGTAGTATGAGATGTTTCTCAGGGCTTCCAGGAGTGCAAACCTTTATATGGTATTTTTTCTTAGGGTGACCAGTGGAACCAGAAGTCATGTAAACTTTGAATTTTCCACAGCAAACTGGAAAGCTCAGGAGCAAAATGACACCTAAAATTGTCTACTTCCTCAGTGAATGTCAGTGTCCATTATTTTGCCAGACATAGAAAATAACCTACTTATTTCCTGTGAAAGATTCGACTAGTTCTGGTGCCACTATTATGGAGTAGTCTTTTGAGGCCTAGAGGATCAGAGTCACTCCAGATATGCCCCCTCTGTCAGCATGTTGCAAACACCATGGTCATAAACCATGACCTGGTGAACACAGGAAGTAGAGCAATGGGACCTCAAATGCTTCCTGGTTTTACTATGAGTAGTGTGTGTGTGTATGTGTGTGTGTGTGTGTGTGTGTGAGAGAGAGAGAGAGAGAGAGAGGGAGATTTGAGACTTTTAAAACTGAGTGACATGGACTAAAACACGTATCCATTGAGAACTGATGAAAATCAACAATGATGAAATCATTAAGTAACATAGCCAGAGTTTGGTAGATATATCAAAATTCCAGATAAGTGGGTGAAGGAAACACAAAGAAGGAAAGCATGCAAAATTAAATGCATAAAAACATCAAATACTTGTTCATGGTACTCAAGGGGGCGTGTGGAAATATTATCTGTTTTCTTCTCTAAAATTAAATATGTTCATGTTCATAATTAGATTTTTAAAGAAAACTGAAATATCACATTTATCTCTTGTTTTAGATACTGAAAAGACAAAACGTATTATTTTATTCCAACCTTACTGTGTCTCATAAGAGGTGGAAATCTAGGCGCTTCTAGTTTCCATGCCACTTCTCTTTCGACCTATTAAAATTCCAATTTTGCTTTTAGAGAAAGAAAAATGATTCCACTTCCAGGATTATTTAGCTAGCTATGTGATGCAGAAGCAATTTTCAGATTTACATTCTTATCTCTGCTTCTGTAAGCTCAATTATTTTAACAAGGTCTTTCCAATTTCCCCTAATGTTTTTCATAACTACCTCAAGCTTACATTTAAATCATTTTTGAAATGACTAATTTCTTCTAAACTTTTGAAGCTCTCAACACCATACTTGTATGTATTTTGTGTTTCTGTATGTGACGTTTAGTATAAGGATTTTCTTTTTCTTTCAATGAATTTATTAAGCTTTAGCCAAAAAAACATTCATGTAAATTTTAGGTTTGAACTTTTATCAGGATATTTTCAAATCATGTTGCAATATTGGCCACGTGTTCTAGTTAATATGAAAAAGGACTAACTAAACCTTGAAAACAGGCATATTGGAAATGCCAGTGGGTAAAGCGTTCATTTGACAAAGAGTACAGCTTTTTATTATACTGAATTATTGTGCTTGATGTTCTAGGATTTTAAAAAATCAGATTGTGATGTCCTAATGGCAGGCAGTTTTAAAATTATTTATATATTCAATACTTCTACTGAACAGAAGTAGTATGTATCTCAACTTCTGCAAAAAAAAGGAATTCTTTGATTTGCTGTAGTGATGAATTGAAAATATTCTGAGAAAAAGACATCAAAACATTAAGATAAAAATGCTCTAACATATACATTAGTTGTAAATTAAATATTTTTACATTAATATTAATTAACCTTTACACTATTTTGATCACAATGCGTGTATATGTCATACTTAACACATAACAAGTTCCTGTCCTTAATTGTGATGAAACATTCTTCTTCCAAAAAGAAATACATTATATTTCCGAATCCGGCTGTGCATAGCGTGAATTGGATTTGTTTTTACTAAGAACACTTCACTCTAATTAAAAACACCCATTTACAATATTTAGTTCTGATGTGACTTATGAGTTGCAAGTTACCAAATATTTAAAGTTAGTTTTAGAGTACTTCAAAGTGAAACAAATTGTTTTTCATCCTTAAACTTCATCCCCGTTTGATTTATATGAGTCTATGATTTGTCTAAGATTATAGTACGTGGCTTCAGAAATTAAGTTGTCTTTAGAGATTATTGCTATTCTGCATGTGTAATTAAGTGTACTCATTATTGTCTATAAAGCTATAAAAGCCCACCGTTTTATGAGAAAAGTGTAAAGCCAAGGATTTCAAATCAATCAGTTGGAGAACATTCTGAGATGTTCCAACCATTAGTTTTGTGAAAAACTGTGAAGATACACAATCTTCCTGCAGTAAACCTAGATGGATAAGTGGTAAAAGCTATGCCATATTAATTCAGCAGCATTCATTAAGCACCTGCTGTGTATTTGCCACCCTGCACTTAAAGGCGTGAGGGTTGGGAGGGATGTGAGAGGGCTGTGGAATGTTAGATTTGAAAGAATTTTAGAAGATATCTTAGTCCAATTTTCTTGCTTTATTGTCAAGACCTAGAAAACGCAAACGACTTAAATTCTTACATCTAAAATTAGAGTCAGTACTAGAATTAGCACGCACAAGAGAAAACAAAATTAAAATAAGTGAACCTAAGAGCTCAGAGTAGGTGTTGGGCTGACTAAAGATAGTAAAGTGTAAACTGTACATATTATATAGTGATGCTGTAGGAAGTAGAGTCAAGGAATGCCTAAATATAAGATTCATTTTGATCATTACATCTGGATCATAGTTCTCATCTTTTTTAGAAATCATGTCAAACATTTGCACCCATTCCATAGGAAAGACAAGTAGAATTCTTTGTTAATTGAGGGCACTCAAGACTAAAATGTGCTGAATTAATGCTTTCATAATAATTTAGTTAGTCATAATATCAATCACAAGTCACACCTTTGTGTAACACATTTACTTGCTATAATGATTTTTTTTTAGGAGGGAGAGAGAAAAAAGATAATTTGATTTATTCATCTGGTTGTTTCATCCACACTTAGGTGCTGGGGTTTGAACCCAGGTCCTTGCCCATGCCAGGCAAGTGCTATACTGCTGAGCCACTGCTCCAGCCTCTGTAATGATAATATTTAATACTTGTTTGACAGGAAATTCTTGAAATAACCCCCAGGCGGCCTAATTCAGAGTCTGAGAGCCAAGTGAAAGCTGATAGGGAAATTCATTTAAATGCTTCAGGACCTTGTTTCAGGTCTCATATAATGAAGACTAAGGAAAAACTATTTACTGATCTAAGTAAATAAAATTCAGTGAGATTTAGCACATAAAATTGAATAATGGCTTAAAGCATGTTTGTATTGCTCTTTGAAATAATTCTATAAATAAGCAAATAGAACATCATAAATATATATCTTTTTTATTCAGAAATTTATTTGTTGAACAATCAAACTTCTAATGAAATTATATAATATATATATGAATTTTGAAAATTGGATTTACTCCAAGAGCCCCC
>PVKS010029569.1:0-25242 GCA_004027875.1 Aplodontia rufa | reverse complement strand
TTACAGTTTGAGGCCCATTTGGCTTGAGTTAATTCTTCCTCCAAATCATTAGGTCCAATTTGCTTTGTGTTCAGATGAAATGTGCCTCCTGGCACCCTTTACCTATTGACTAGATGTCTGTCTCCTATCAGTGCAGAATAGATCCCCTTCTTCACATATGTTCAGTCATATACACAAAATACACATTTTGTCCCATACTATGTGGAAATGTACAAATGACAACATATAAAATGCTTAGAAGGAAACAAGCTTTTTATCATCAAAAAGATATGATTATTTTACTAATATTCATATATTACATTCACAATGTTTTTTAAAGCATGATAACTGATACATTTCACACAGTAGAAAAAAATGTCAAATTTCATTACCTTGCTTCCAATTTCACAAACATCAATAGGGTCATTGTCACCACAACATCCAGTATGTTTATCACTGTGTCCTGGGTCTTCCCAAGTCTAAAAAGTTAAGGTTTAGAGTACATCATTCCTGCACATATTGCTGACAAGGTGGATTATACTGACACAACAGGTAACACCCACAACCCTTCTGCAAAAGTATAGACCTTCAGCTATTCTCATTTTTAAGTTCTTTATTCACATTTAATTGCCTTAATTATACATACTCATTTCAATTAAATGCTGAAGCTTCTATTATGCATATATGCTATACTAAATTTAAGCTTTAAAGCAGATGATCCAATTTGGAACAAACAAAAACACAAGTACTTAATAACTGAGACAATGTGCAAACACAAATATATATAAACTCAAATACATGCTTTAAAAATATATTAAAAGGGCTGGTTATGGTGCTTGCCTGGCATGCACGAGTACCCAGGTTCAAAACCCAGCACCACATACACAACAAAGTGTCAGAGCAATGAAAGCCTAAAACTAAAACACGAAAAACTAAATAAAATTGATTCTCTCTTTCTCTCTCACTGTCCCTCTCTCTTTAAAAAAAGAAAAAGGAAACTGCTTTGATGAACTGTTTTAGGGACTTACTACCTTTTTGCTAATTAGATTTTCTTTACATCAAAATTCTAAAACAGGTGGACAGGCAATAATATTAAAATAGAAATAATACATTCTGATGTTAAAAGCATCATTGCAGACCAGGAGCCAAGATTGAAAAGTTTATTCAGTATTTTCTGAAGCAGAAATTACTAGCTTGCTTTCTTTGCGAAACTGCAAGCTGGAACCCCTGCAGAGTATCACACAAAAAAACTGAAGCCTGTGCTTGCCAGGAAGTTAGGTTTGAAATGCAGCTGTTGTTTGGGTTCTTTTCTTCCTCAACCAGAACATATTTATGACTTGGATTCGTTTGCCTATTCAGCTGGAGTGCAGGCAAAAAGATAAAAATGAAGAGGGATTAAAAAAGACCACATTCAACAAAATCAACATTAAGAAAGCAAAGCCAACACACAGAAGAATAAGCGGTGTTTTCTCGAAGGGACCATACTTGAATGCTAACACTACATAAAGTACAAGGAAAAGTGCTACAGTTAGGGCAGGGAACTTTGTGATTACCCAGCAAGCTAGGTGAGTTTGACCCATGTTCCGTAACTTGCAATTGTTTCACAGATTTCATTCAATAGACTCAATGGTGAATAGAAACAGCCATTTGTTATCAGGAAAAAATAAAATGAACATTTAGTAAGTGTCAGAGCATTAGCCAGGCCAAAGCAGAACTAAATATGTCATTTACCCATAACAGACATGATTCTAGTGACTCTCCAAACATTAAGAACCTACCGCACACTGGCATTTTGCTGGCATTCATTTTAGTAAATAAGTGCAGATATCCCCTTTCTCCAAGGGTTGACTGCTTAAGAAAACAGTACCCCCATCATTACTTTACCACAAAGAGCTTGACCTGAAGGAGGAATCAGGACCCTAAACATACAATTCAATGGCTGTGAGAACTTGAGTTCAAGTACTACCTGCTTGAATCCTCCCAACAACCACACGAACTGAGAGCATCAGTAATGTCTCAGGGAGAGAAAAAAGGAGAATGTCTGGCGCCAAAAATCAGTGCTTTTAACCACTACCTATGTTCTCTCTTTCCTAACAGACTTCCCACTTAATCTGGAAAGAATGTATGCAGCTTATAACCTGTCCCGGGAAAAAAGGAAACACTCTGGAAAAGGATAATCTGAGTTTAAATGTTGTAAATATTTACAGTTCAGTTAATTATAAAAACAAATGATTTAAGGAAGCATCAAAATTAATCATCCCTTCCTAAGTTTTAAAAATGTACAATAATGAACTTTTTTTTCCCCTAACCAACAGCAGTTAAGTTAATTATGAGTTAAGAGTATATTTTTAGGGTGCTGGAGTGGTGGCTCAGTGGTTAGGGCACTTGCCTGGCATGCGCAAGGATGTGGGTTCAAACCCCAGTACAACATATACAATGAAGTGCCAGAGCAATGAAAGTCACATGAAAAACTAAATAAAACTGATTCTTTCTCTCTGTTCCTTTTTTTTTTTTTTTAAAGAAAGTACATTTTCAGGAAGTGCATAGTGCATGGAGACATACCTGAGGGATGGCACCATAGTTCCAGATATACCCCTTATAAGGGAACAGATTCGCAACATAACGGAGTTTCCCTTTCTTCACATCTTGCTTAATTGGGTTTAAAGGGTCCTTTGTAGCAATCTGAAATAAAGATTCAAATAGATGGAGATGTGGATGTAGAATGCTATTCAATAGGGATCTGAGGAAATGAATCATGGTATGCATGTCCTCTAATTCCACTTTAACAATTAACTTTACACCCCTAACACTTTAATAACTCGAATGTGTTTTCACAATCACCCATGAAGTCACAATCATCTATGAAGTAGAAAGTCTACTTTAGCAACTATCAAGGAAAAAAGAATATTTACTAATTCTAGAAAACAACAACTAAAATTAGCTGGAATAATTCCTAACATTAAAAAAATAAAAATACCAAGATTTTTATTAAAGGGTCAAAATAAATATAATCCATCTTTATTTCATCTTTCTTTTAAAAAACTAAATAAAACTGATTCTCTCTTTTCTCTCACTGTTCCTCTCTCTCTCTAAAAAAACCAAAAAAACAAAAAAACACCCCACTGTGTATTGCACAGTTATTGTCAAAAATTTCAATAATGGGGCTGGAGTGGTGGCTCAGCGGTTATGGTGCTTGCCTGGCATGTGCAAGGACGCAGGTTCAAACCCCAGAACCACGTACATGACAAAGTGTCAGAGTGACGAAAGCCACATGAAAAACTACATAAAATTCTCTCTCATTGTCCCTCTCTTCTTTAAAAAAAATAAAATAAAAAAATTCAATAACAAAATACAACTATGTTGGGAGTCATCACAAAGAAATTAACAAAATGCCACAGAACCTTCAATGAGATGACTTGTGGCTGGGTCAGCTAAGGAGGAGACAAGGAAGAATTTAAAAATAAGAGGAAGAAGTTGGGTCTGGTGGCACATGTCTGTAATCCCATCAACTTGGGACTAAAGTAGGAAAATCATAAATTTGAGACCAACCTGGGCAACTCAGTGATACTCTGTCTTAAAACAAGAAAAATAGTCAATGGTGTAGCTCAGCGTTAGAGTACACCTGGTTTCAATCGTTAGTACCATACAAAAAGAAAGGGTTTGTGAACATCAGAAGCAAAGGTGTGAGAAGGTAAGTCTGCAGCATATTTACAAACTGTAAATGGTTGGGGCTGGAGCGGTGGCTCAGTGGTAGAGCACTTGCCCGGCATGCATGCCCAAAGACCAGGGTTTAAACCCCAGAACCACATACACAAAGTGTTGGAAGAACAAAAACCAGATGACAAAATAAATACAACTGATTTTCTCTTCAAAAACAAACAACAAAAAACCCCAAGTAGTAAATAGTTGAGTTTAGTGGGAAAAGACTTGCAGACAGTGGAAAACATAACTTAAAAACAGAATAGAACTAAGACAAAAGAAACCCTTGGAGTATAGAAGTTTCATCTTTAGCCAAATCAGTGTGGCTGGATGAAAATTAACACCCTATGTTGATATCAAAACTGAAACATTACCTCCATTTTTGCATTAGACCAGCGTGGAACTTCAACTACCATGTGGAAGACGTCCTGGAAAAAAAAAAGAGGTGAGATGGGCATAGGAGCTAACTTGTTCTCTTATTTCAGGTAGCATGCCTGTTTCTTCCAAAGTTAAACTGTTAGTTTGAGGCCAGGCTTGGCAACTGAGAGAAACCCTGCTTCAAAAGAAAACACAAGGGGATGGAGTGGTGGCTTGGCAGTTATGGTGCTTGCCTGGCACACGTGAGAATGCGGGTTAGAACCCCAGCACCACATAAGTGTCAGAGAAACAAAAGCCAGATGAGAAAATAAAATTCTCTCCAAAAAATCATATATACATGTATATAGGCTGGGGATATGTAGCTCAGTGGTTTAAGGGCCCCTGGGCTCAATCCCTGATACAAAAAGCAAATAAATAAATATAGAGATAGATAGATAGATATGGTATGTATCTATCTATCTTTAGGGGGCTAGGGATATAGTATAGTGGTAGAACATTTGCCTAGCATGTGGAAGGCTCTGGGTTTAATCCCCAGCCCCACCAAAAGTAAAAAGGAAAAGAAAATTAGAGCTAGGCAGTAGCCCTAGCTACTCAGGAGATTGAGGCAAGAGGATCAGTTATACTCCAGAATTTGAGACCAGTCTGGGCAACATAGTGAGATTCCATCTAAAAACAAATGCATAGGGCTAAGGGTATAGCTCAGTGATACAGCACTCACCTAGCATGCATGGGGCCCTGGTCAGTCAATCCCCAGTACGGCAAAATGAATGAATGAACGAAGTGAAAATTACTTAGGTACAAATTTTTTTAGAATTACCTCTTTACTATCGTGCATGAAAAAACAGGGGCTGAGAAGTATGAGGGAATAAGTCAAAGTTTTCAAGTCATTAACTACCTTGCTGCTTTTAACCAAGCAGAAAAGCTACACAGATACAAGTCCAAAAATACAAAACTTTTGTCACCTAAGTTCTCAATTTGTGGGAGACGAGAGTATTCTATGGATTTTGGCTACAAGCCTCTCATCAGCCTATTTGATATAACATAAAATCAAACCAATAAAGACTACTTAAATCTGTGACTGAATAAGCCAATCTATTCCTGTGAAGTAACAACTAGATGGTTTAGAAAATGTAACACTGGGGCTGGAGAGGTAGCTCAGTGGTAGAGTGTTTGCCTGGCATGAGCAAGGGTCTGGGTTTGCACCCCAGCACCACATACACAACTAAGGGTCGGAGAAACAACAACCAGTTGAAAAACTAAAAGTGACTTTCTCTTTAAGAAAAAAAAAAAGTAACATTAATTGTTAATGGATGGAAAGCCTCAGGACCAACTTTTGATTAAATTTCATTTTATCCATTGTAAGTTTTCAAGAACTTCCTTTATCAAGGATCACTTCTCAGATACGAAAACGAAAGAGCTGTAAGGAAGGTCAGGACTTTCAGTTTTCAGCAGCAATATTCTAAAGGTTCACAAGGTGGAGCTGTTACTACATGAAAGATCAACTGAGCCGGGCAAACCCGGCTTAAAATAAACAAATAAATTAATTTATTTATTTAAATACTGGGGATTGAACCCAGGAGTACTACATCTCTCATGACTTGTGACCTGTTTCTAACACTGAACCTAAAGCCTAGTAAACATGGCATACAAGTGGTTGAAATTAGCATTTTCAACTTGACTCTAGATAACTTCAGTAAGAAATCAAGTAAAGGCCAGACTTGGAAAGAAACACAAAAAGCACCCTCTGATCCCACCATTCATGTTTTAAATTACTGTTTTCCATAGAAGTAATAAACAGTGGTGGCTGTGGAAAGAATTTCCTTCTAAAATCATCTAGAAATTAGGTAGAAAGCAAGAAACTAATACCAAACAAGAATACTTTACTAAAAAAAAAAAAAAACCAAACTTCTAGCGTACAAAATCCCTATTAGAAGAGTTCACATAGTTAATAAGGAAATGTTCTGGCCCAAAAATGGTGCTTTGAAAAGGAGTACGAGATTTTTCATCATTCCAGGAATATCTTACTTTATTCAGTGCTCAGGGAGCAACAGTGACTCTTAACCCTCACTTTCCAGTTTAGGTTCAAAGTTGGTTTTATGATTAAAGAAGGTTATACTATTAAGTTGTCAAAAGTAAATGGATTTCTAAACTATTTTGCTGAAAAAGTAAATGGATTTCTAAACTATTTTGCTGAAAAATGACAAGGTCTATTTCAGAAGCTAATGGAAAGAAATATGATGAAAAAGTTCTACTGTTGTGCCCCGTTTAGAATTGCAACTTAGCAAAGGAAAACCAATCAAAATAAATTGTCCAATAATTGTATTAAGAGTCCAGAGTAGGTCATGAGTTAACCTATTAAAGTAAAAAAACCAAATATATACATTCACACAACGTTCAGTAATATAGGCTGATGGGTATCAATGATTAGAACCAGCAGAGTATGACTTCAGAGGATTTGGGATTTTGGAATAGTTGCATAGACTCTGCTGGTTGAGCATCCCTAATCCAACTCCCAAATTCTCTGAAACATGAAACATTCTGAGCACTCACAAAGGTTCAGATTCTCAGATTTGGGATGCTCAACCTGAATTTGGTTGTTCTCAATTACAAGGATATTTTGCCAATGGCAGTCGACAGTGGTAGCTGGAAATACAGTCATATGTACTAACAGAGTGGCAACTGAATCCCCTGAGTTGTAACTAAGAATAAACACCTACTTTATCCCTCTGATAAGCTTTAGAATTGTGAAAACAGATATTTCTTTTTTTTTTTTTTTTCAGGGCTGAGGACCGAACTCAGGGCCTTGTGTGTGCTAGGCAAGTGCTCTGCCCCTGAGCTAAATCCCCAACCCCTGAAAACAGATATTCTAACCACAATTGATTTTCTCCTCTTTATAAAAATCAAGCAAAAGCGCCTATATTTCTAATGTCAAACTTTTCCATCATTTGCAATGACAAAGAATTCTGACTGACCATGGAACCTCTCCCAAGAAAAATGCACAATTACACCAAACTGCAGAAAATACTGTCACATTTCTAAAGCATCACTGTAATTGATTAGAAGCTTAAATCTTTTTGGAAGGGAGGAAGAGACAGTTCCTTATTTATATACACCACTTATGCTCCCAACAGGTTCAGAGAAAACAAATAGAAGCTATGTAGTCAAAACTAGTATTTAACATGAAAGTTTAAGGTTCATGGACTTGACAAACACCAGGCTTCTAAAATTACATTATCAAGTCATGATATCTTGAGATATCAAGATATTTTTAAGATTTAGATCATCTACCCAGTATTTCATATTGTTTACTATGTCCTGGATTTTTAAAATTTGTGCTATCTCAGAAGTTCTACCTTAGAAGATATCTGAGCTACAGGTACTTTATATATATATATATATATATATATATATTTGTTCTGCAAACAGATGCAGACCAAAGGATAATCCCTATAATTAAAAAAAAAAAAATCCAATGAGTCCTTGCCTTTGCCTTCTCTACCCACTAGATTTAGACATAATCCATCTGAGTCACACAAATTTCCAGACCTTGCTGACTTGATTATCTAAATGGCATAACCAAATTAGGTATTGCCCACACTGAAAGATCCTGATGTAGAGTAGAATATATAAATAAGCCTTTGGACATTTTTTCCTTAGTGGAGCTGACTGAATTGTATTAAAGGTACACTTTTACTTGTTAAATGACATTCCCTCATTACCTCAAATGACTTACTATATTAGGGATAAAGTTCATGACCACAAATGCAGAAATGTCATGTAAATTTAATCACACTGGAATTAAGAGGAAAAAAAGAAAACCGATCGATCAACCACATTCTTTTGTGACAAAATGAAACAGATTTCTTTTGGGGGAGGGTGCTATAATCCAAAATTAATTTCTATCACTCATACCCTTATTGTGCTTTCAACGACTTCTGTCAAAACAAAAGAGCTTTTTCCAGCTTCTCAGGCAAGAATCAGAAGCACCAAGGTCCTTAGTGAAATCCAGAGTTGTCACAAGAGCTCGTACTTCTTAGCCAGCAGTGTGGTACAGGGTAGAGGCTTCATCTGAGTAACCGTAACACAGATACAAGCAACCTCACACAAGACTTCAGTGTGACGGGGTAATTAAGCAAAGGTGTTTTGCACAACACCAAAATGAGTCTGTTTCCCATCATGAAGTACCTTGATGTAGCAGTAAGAGCAGGTACCCTGACTTTTATGATCATTCTGGGCTTGGCTAGAATAATGTCTAAATTACTTATGAATACCAAAAACAAAAACAAAAACTGACTGACTTCTTGCCAGGCACAGTGGCCCTCACTTGTGATTCCAGCTATTTGGGAGGCTGGGGCAGGAGAACCACAAGTTCAAGGCTAGCCAAGGCAACTTAGTGAGACTCTGTGTCAAAAAAAAAAGACTTGATTTCTTAGTCAATAAACTTTTAACTCACAGCACACCAAGACATTTTAAGCATCTGTTAAGAGACACATAAGAGGGGCTGGAGCATTGGCTCAGTGGTTTGGAGCACTTGCTCCAGGAGCCAGGTTCCAACCCCAGCACCACATATACAACTAAGTGTCAGAGAAACAAAGGCCAAATGAAAAAATAAGTAAATTGATTCTCTCTTTCTCTCTCTCCTTTTCTTTCTCTTAAAAAAAAAAAAAAAAAAAAAAGACACACGTAAGAAAATCCATATGAGAAGTAGCTAATCTGAGTAAAAAGACCATGTTCAAATGACAGGGATACCTTACCTTATCCGCATAAATTGGAATATCATGAAATGGAGATATATATTGTCCTTTTTCATTTTCTGCAAAATAAATTTAAAAGATTATTACTGTGATTATATTGCCAAATATACATTTTTGTTTTTATTTTATTTTTTGGCACTAGGAATTGAACCCAGTCCTTTATGTTTTTTATTTTGAGCCAATGTCTGGCTAAGTTGCACAGGCAGGTCTGGAATTTGTAAGCTTCCTGCCTCAGCCTCTGGAGTAGATAATATCACTAGGCTAAAGTACACATTTTTAAATACCAAAATTTTATTTCCACACCAAAAACAAAACAAAACAACCTGGTTGTATATTTCACCTTTCTTGAGCCTCCTCCAAAATGGACTTTTCATCCAATGCACTCTGTGGACATGTAAAAGGCATGAATCCCTATTACTAGAGCAGGAACCACCACACATCCCCCAAGCCTACACTGCTTAGTATATAAAGGTGATCAAAATTTTTTTTGACTGATCTGATATCACTCAAATGTTTATAGAACTTTTGTGAAATACCTGACAAGGGAGGAGACCTATTTGCTAAATTATAAATCATGTTTCTCTAAGTGTTGTTTCAAGAAGACAGACATCTTAGATAATGGCCTTCAAGTCTAATCAAGTTGCAACAACCCCTTCGCAGGTAATTTCTATACTCTATTTAGAGACTCAACTACCATATCCAAAAAGTAATTCTAAAACTTTCTCAAAATTGAGAATGTAACTCAGTGGTAGATGGCTTACCTCGCACGCATGTGCAAGGACTTGGGTTCCACCCACAGCACAAGCAAACAAATAACACCCCCACACACACACACTTTCTCACTTTTCTACTCTAAAAAAAACCTAAGAACCCATTCACATTGCATTTCATTAAGTTTAAAAACCAAAGTGGAAGTGCTGGAATGGTGGTTCAGCAGTTAGGGCGCTTGCCTGGTATGTGCAAGGACACGGGTTCAAATCCCAGCACAAGCAATGAAAGCCATATGAAAAACTAAATAAAATTGATTCTCTCTTTCTCACTGTTTCTCTAAAATAAAATAAAAATCAAAGTGGAACAGGAAAATTATGATTGTCCCCAATCCTACAGGGGTCTCTTCAGAGTCAATTGTGACTTCACAGTTTATCAGACCCTCATCAGTGTCTTGTTTTGTTTTGTACTGGGGATTGAACCCAAGGGCGCTTTACCACTGAGCTACATCTCCAGCCCTTTTTATTTATTTATTTTAATTTGGGACAGGGTCTCACTAAGCTGCTATGGCCTTGCTAAACTGCTAAGGCTGGTCAGCAACTTGTGATCTTCCTATCTCAGTCTCCCCAAGTCAGTACTGCAGGCATGCACCATCAGCTCCCTTATCAGTTTTGTTGTTATTTTTGCTTTTTTTTTTTTAAGAGAGGGGGATAGTGTGAGAGACAGAGAGAGAGAGAGAGAGAGAGAGAGAAATAATTTTTATTTAGTTTTTCATGTGGCTTTCGTTGCTCTGAGACATCGTTGTGGTGCTGCGTACTTGCACATGCCAGGCAAGCACTGTAACCGCACAGCCACTGCTCCTGTCCCTCCCCTGTCAGTTTTAAACCAATGGACAAATCTAACATTATAAAGGTAAAAAAACTTTTACTTTCCATATTAAGAAGGAAGCTAAGAAATCTGATTTTTAAAAAGTTCATAAAATTAATTAGGTTCTAATTATTGGTATTTCTTAAATTCTTGAGAATTCCATTTGGTAGTTAGTCAGGCTCAAAGTCAAACAGTGACTTTGGTCTCCCTTAACAGCCATCAAATACTCACTGTCAATGCACAAATTAAAAACATTGTTGTCCCTTCTGCCTATGTAGTCTTCAGATAATTCCCAGATGATCCCCTCATCTTGAAACCAATCACTTCTCCAAGTCCATTCTATAGGGAAATTCTAGAGCCCACACTTTCCAGAAGGAGCTCAGTGAATTAGTAGTCAAAAGTTCCTGCACTGCCCTTGCCTTTTAATTCTGACATTAAATAAAATGGGGAGTCCCACCCTTCCGAGATTTTACCTGGGGGTTTAATGTTCAACTAGAGGTATAAGCTTTAGGGCTCACGTTCCTTTTCCTCCCATACCAGGCTGTTTTGCAGGTGCTGTGTTCATTCTTTCAGTACTGTTCCCTCCCAGCCCTTCATACACTAACCTGACCATTTCCCTTATATAAAACTGGGAAGAGGTTAAAAGAGAAGCGACTTTGGTGACATTTTCTAACGCCGCCGTTATTGCCATTAATCTATTCCTAGTATCTGAGGGTGGCAAGGTTAAAGATAAAGCCCAGGTAGCTCTCCTGTACCTACAAGGCAAAAGGCAGTACGCCCAGGAACAAGGAGTCCAGCCACCCTGCGCGCCGCCAGGCTTCTCAGTGCAGGATTTGGGGGGAGCACCCCCTGGATGCCCACCCCCGCACTCTGGCAAAAACTTGTCCCTGGCTCACTTGTGTTTCCCTGACTGACGTAACCTCTCCAGCTGGAGAGACAGCTTTCTGTTTCAGAAGGTGCATTCCCAGCAGCATCGCTTACGGAAAACACAGTGCGAGAGCCAGGAGCGCAACCTCGGAGGATGGGTAGCGCGCGATCCGGGTCTCAGTTTCCCAGTGTGGAGCAGAGGAGGACGACTAGACTCGGCTCTGCGCCTACAATCTCAACTAGGGCAGATACTGTCTGTGAGAAGCCACCGCCCTCCGCCCCGGTTCTCAAGACCGCAATCCTATTACGCGGATTGTTTTACCTCCAGGCACCTTTCTAGGGTGACTCGGTGGATTCCTTTCCCATCAGACCCTGCCCGAGCAGGACACCTGCAAAACTAGCCCAACCCGGACGCGGGTTCAGCCGAGCGGACGAACGGGGAGCCTCCGCTGTCGGAGGGCGATGGTCAGAGGGAGAGTCTGGTCGTCCGGCCCGCCAAGTCCCGGGGACGCGCCCGAGGAGCCCGGCCTGCGCCGCAGACGAGGCACCGAGCGCGGGCCGCGGCGAGGCCGGGAATGAATGGGCGGCCGGAGGGGAGGCGCTGCGGGCCGCCAACACTCACTGAGGAAGACTCGGTACTCGAGGGTGAAGGGCGCGGCGCGCTCCTCGCTGCTGAAGCCGCTCATGGTACCGGAGACAAGACGCCCGCCGCCGCCGCCTCTCAGCCACCAGCCCGCACGCGGCGCCGACTGACAAGGAGAGAGTTTGCGCCTGCGCACCGCGAGCGCTGGACCGCAAGCCGGTGGGGACCGCCTTTAACGCCACCCGAGAGCCGCGCCCACCACGCCCCCGTCCCGCCCATCCGCGCAGGCGCACTCCGCCCGCCGAGCGTCCGCACGCCCAGGCCCCGCCCTCAGCCCCGCCTCTGAGGGCCGCCCCCTGGCTCCGAGCCTGGGGACACGTGGCTGAGGTCGCCTGCAATTTGGCTGTCCCCAAGCTGCACGTCGGCTTTGCGGCTGTGGCCTCACCAGGGCCGGGTAGGGAGTAGGACGCAATCTCTCTGCGGAGCCCAGCTCGCAGTGTACCACTGACCTGTCCACCACGCACGCAGGGAGCTCACCTTTGACTCACAAAGCAGTTCCTAATCTCTGAAGGCGTAAATCACCAGCTTCCCCGAAGGGCCTTGCTTTTCTTGTCCTTCCTTCCTTCCCTTCTTCCTTCCTTCCTCCCTCCCACCCTCCGTCCCTCCTTTTCTAACTTTCTTCCTTCCCTTTCTAATTTCCTTTTTTTCTCTTCCTTCTTTTGAGACTGGCCACAAATTTGAGATCCTCCTGCCTCAGCCTCCCTAATCGCTGGGATTACAGGCATGTGCCATTGTGCCCAGCTCTGCTTGCAGTCTTAAAGGTGAGTTTTTTCCAGATATTATAGCAAAATTGAAGCATATTACTGACACCTCTTATGGTTTCCAGGAAGGTACCCGCTCTTCCACTTTCCAGAGTATGACACTGGACAAATTGATTTTAACCTCCTGGTCTCAGTTTCTCATCTGGGAAATGTTGATAATAATAGTAATTATTTTAATGGATTGTTGGGATGGTTATCTTAGTGCTTTAAGCAAAGCCTGGCTCCTTGTAAGCATTCAGGAAATGTAACTTGTTATTCCTGCCTTCCCCAGGGGGTAGGATTTACTCTGTCTTCCCAACCCACTCCAGGTCCACCGGACTTAAGATGGAAGCATTGGGAATTTCCCGCCTGTGTACATTTCTCTCAGGAATAGGCCCCTCTGAACTTGTTTTCCTACAAGCTGTACCATCGTGTTAGACCAGACCTCCAAAACTAAAGTCTGATTGAGGCTAAAAAGCAGATATTTCATTATCACTTACTTTCCCAAACCTACATGGTAAAAAAAGAGAAAAAAAAAGCATAATCAAAATCCTAATTATAAATTAGGAAATAATTATGTCACATTTCAAAAAGTGCCTAGGGTTTCTTCTTGTTTTGCCATACTGGGGATGGAACCCAGGACCTGAAACATGTTAGCATGCTAGACGCATACTCTACCACTGAGCTACATTCCCAGCTCTGTGCCTAGTTTTATTTTAAAAATTGATAGTCAGCATTTCTTTAAATAATATTGTTTTTCTAGGGCATTAATTGCCTCAAAGACAGTTTAAACTTTTTTTCTAAAACAA
Organism: Aplodontia rufa; assembly: GCA_004027875.1. Classification (NCBI taxonomy): domain Eukaryota; kingdom Metazoa; phylum Chordata; class Mammalia; order Rodentia; family Aplodontiidae; genus Aplodontia; species Aplodontia rufa. The sequence continues at coordinate 11,798 of PVKS010029569.1, read as the reverse complement.
TGTCTGTTATATAAAATAAAAGATATAAGATGAATATTAGATGAAAGGCTAATGAGTTAAAATTCTTTTTTTTTTTTTTAAGAGAGAGGGAGAGGGGTTAGAGCTGTGGCTCAGGTTATAGCACTTGCCTGGCATGTGCGAAGACATGGGTTCAAACCCCAGCCCCATGTACACAACCAAGTGTTGGAGCAATGAAGGCCACATGAAAAACTAAATTTTAAAAAAATTGATTCTCTCTTACTGTCCCTCTCTCTCTCTCTTTCTCACTCTCTCTTGAAAAGAGAGAGGGGGGAGAGTGAAATAGAATCAATTTTATTTATTTTCCCATCTGGCCTTTGTTTCTCTGACACTTAGTTGTGTATTTGGTGCTGGAGTTTGAACCCAGGTCCAACTGTTGAGCCACCTCTCCAGCCCTAATGAGATAAAATTCCAATTAGTATCCCTCCCTTTGTCTCCTTCCAACTCCCAGCCCCCCTGACACCCATTAATTTTCAGAAAGCTATGACTCATTGACCTTTTTTTAACATTCTTTTTTTTTTTTTTTAAAGAGAGAGGGACAGTGAGAGAGAGAAAGACAGAAACAATTTTTATTTAGTTTTTCATGCAGCTTTCGTTGCTCTGAGACTTCATTGTGTATGTGGTGCTGGGGTTTGAACTTTCGTACTCGAGCATGGTGTGCAAGCGCCGCCGTAACCGCAGAGTCACCTCGCGAGCCCCTCATTGACTTTTTGAACACAACATCACACTTTTAAAACATAAGAGCAAGAAAAAAAATAGTGTCAGTAGCTCACATAGGCATGAAAGGTGGAGAAATCTCTGCAGTGAATAGTTAAGTAGGGCCAAGTGTGCACAGTATTTGTAGGGGAGATGCCTTTGAACTGCTCTGTTCTTTTTCTGCCTTTGAACAGATGGAACCAATTATCTTACAAAAACTCAGAATCTCGTCTCTGACTGACTTATGAACAGACAGAAATGATGCAATAATAATGTGCTACACACACTTTCCCTTTTGCTTCCTGCCAGCTCAGAACAAGATAATAAAGTTTCACTGACCTCTGGACTTGCACCGGGCTCTGGTTTTATTCAGCGTGTTCCGAAAGCCAGTCAGTACCAACTCCCATACAACACCCAGCCCTGGTTCACATAACTTTCCCTAGCAGGCCAAGAGGACCTTGTTCTATATCTATGTCTCCCTAGGGCCTAGCACAGTACCTGCCCCAGAGTAGATGTCGAATGAATCTTTCCTGGACCGGTGGATAGAAAAATGAATCAAAAGAGGGGAAAATGCCTTTTTTTTTTTTTTCAAGAGAGAGGGACGGAGTGAAAGAATCAATTTTATTTATTGTTTCATCTGGCCCTTGTTTCTCTGACACTTGGTTGTGTATGTGGTACTGGGATTTGAACCCAGGTCCTCATACATGCCAGGCAAGTGCTCCAACTGCTGAGCCACTGCTCCAACCCTGGAAAATGCCTTCTTAAGTATAAGAGTTAGACAGAAGAGGAGTCCACCATTGTCAAACATTGTCTTTCTTCCTCTATAAACAAATCCAATGGCACTTTTCGATCCGTGTCCTGTCATCTTTGCTGTGAGTGACCTTTGCTGTTGGTACCTCCAATTTCCTGGTTTGTGAATGCATTGTCTTCTGATGTTCTTTCTTCAGCCACTCATTTCTCATTCTCCCCTTAGCCTTCTCTTCATCTTACTTGTCTTTATTTCTCTCTGTTTCTGGTGTCAGCTACCACCTAAAGGTCCAATAACATGGTAACTGTTAAGTCTGTAATTAAGTTATTTAACACTTACCGTGGCCCTGCTCTGTGCCAGGTGGGGATATAGCACTTAGGAAAACATGATCCTAGCCCTCCCAGAACTAAAGTCTAGGGGAAGACAGATTTCAACAAATAATTGCAAGAAATTGGGATGGGTAGAGTGGTAGAGGAAGGTCAAGGCATTGCATTATGGAAACAGAGAACCTCTTCAAGGAAGTGTCCCTTAATCTAGGACCTGAATTATGAAAAGGATCAATAAGGTGAAGGGGACAAGGCAAAAGTCATAAAATGAATTAGTAAGAGATAAAACGAGAAGTAATCTGGGTCAGATTACTGAGGGCCTTGGAAGGCACAGAAAGGGCTGTGAACTTTCTCCTAAGAGCAAAGGGACATCTAAGAAGGGGTCTTAGAAGGAAAGAGATATATTTTGAATTGCTTTTAAAAAATCAGTAGCTCAGAACCTGGATTGATATTTAGCAAGACCAGTGGCAGAGAGACCAACGAGAAATCTGTGGCCCAGTTGAAAGATGATCTTTGTGCCCTGGACTCGGGACAAAAGAACTACCCAAGAGGTGCGTTCTAGGTGGAATTGATAGAATTGATCAATGATCGGATGGAGGGAGTGATGAGAGAGATGGTGAGTTGAGGATGATTTCCACATTTCTGGCTACAACAACTGATAGAATAGGGTGTCATATTCTGAGATAATTTATGTGACATGGAGCATGACTATGACAAGCAAACTCTGCTAGTTCCCGGCACAGTGGCCTTGTTATCCCCTCCTTCCTAATAGAATCCTGATTTTATTCAGGAGTGTTCCCCTCTGTGTACACCTTTGCTTAAAGGCAGCCAACTTCTCTTTCAAAATCTTCAAGGAGTAAGTTTTAAATAAGCTAGGATAAATATAGTTGCCTGTGATTGTATTCAGGCATATAAATATTACACAGTTCTGGCTAGTAGAATGAAGGAAAAAATGCTCAACAGTTTCTGAAAAAGTATATCCTAATCTTCAAAAGAGTATACTTCTAGAAATTTGTTAGAGACCACAGAAATTTTAGGGAGTGCTTTTTACAATAGCATAATCCAGCATAAACTGGTTAATGCTACTGCACTGGTCTTACGAAGCACAAGCATGAGGAGAGTTTACCTGGGATAACACACAGAGATCAACAGCACAGAAAACTAACGTTGAGTTCAAAGATAGCGTTAAGCCACTGATGTGACCAACCCTGAAGCTACTTTGATTATGAACATCTTATTGTTTCAGATACGTTCTTTACAGTTTAAGCTATAACATTGATTTAAACTGAGGTTTCTGTTACTTGAAACCAGAAATACCTCGATTAACATGGACTGGTAGCCTGAAAAAGGAGTGGAGTTTTGATGCACATGCTAGGGTGTGGGTGCCGCTTGAAGACCTTGCACTAAAGGAAATAAGCCAGATACAGAAGGACGAATACTGTTGGATTCCACTTACACCAGGAACCTAGGACAAAGTCATAGATGGAGAAAGTAGAATGGTGGTTGTCGGGGCCTAGGAGGAGGGAGGAATTAGGAGTTTTCATTTAATACTATGCAGTTTCAGTTTAGGAAAGTGGAAAAGTTGTGCAGATGATCAGCAGTGAAGTTTGTACAACAATGTGATTATGTATAATGTCACAGAACTCCACACCTAAAATTGATTAAGATGGGGTTGGGGATTTAGCTCAGTGGCAGAGCGCTTGCCTAGCACGCGCAAGGCCCCGAGTTCGGTCCTCAGCCCTGAAAAAAAAAATGGTTAAGATGGTAAAAAAAAACAATTATATAATCAAATACATCTTTATTTTTTTAAAAAAATGTTTGAAACACCTGTGATCAATAGTTAACTCCAAAATTTATACATAGGCTGGTGTATCAGCTAGAGCCAGACAGATTAAAACTACACCAAGTGTTTCAGGCAGAGGGTCATGAATGCAGGGAATTGTTAAGTAGGTACTAGAAGAGCTGAGTAGCCAAATAGAGATTGGCAACAGCAGAGGCATTGTTGTTTCTGGGCTGGTAGGATAGGAGGAAAAGGCAGGGTCTCAAAGGAAGGCGTCCGTGGGCCTGTCCATCTGGAGACAGTGTTGCTGCTGGCAATGCAGCCTAGGACCAAAAGACTATTCTTTTGGTGCTGGAGCAGTGGCTCAGTGGCTACGTTGCTTGCCTGGCATGCACAAGTACACAAATTCGAACCCCAGCACCATGTATACAACAGTGTCCAGGGAATGAAAGTCAAGTGAAAAACTAAATAAAAAGTTGCTTCTCTCTTTCTCCCTCTGTCTTTAAAAAAAAAAAAGACTGTTTTTTTCCCCTTCCTCACACCTCCTCCAGTCTCCTGCCAGGGTCTCCCATGAACTGGGTCCAAATGGAAGCCAACTGAATTTGTCAGCTTTTACCAGTTATGCTGCTGTAGCAAATAGTATAGAAGATCTCAGTTACTGCCAGGCATCGCGGCACACACCCGTAAATCCCAGCTACTGAGGAGACTGAAGCAGCAGGATCACAAGTTTAAGGCCAGCCTTGGCAACTTAGCGAGATCCTGTCTCAGAATTTTAAAATGGGCTAGGGATGCAGCTCAGCAATAAAGCACCCCTGGGTGCTTATTATTAAGTAGATAAATTAAATATGTCAGTTACTTATCAGAAGAACATTCCTTTCTTTTTGAAGGTACGCGATGGTGACTGTGGGCCAGCTGTAGCTTCACCCCTATGTTTTTCATGTTCATATGCAGACTGAAGTAGCATTCTCCATCTTTTCTTTTTTTATTTAAAGAGAAAGTGGGAGAGAGTAAGAAAGAGAGAATCAATTTTTATTTATTTTTCATCTGGCCTTTGTTCCTCTGACACTTATTTGTGTATGTGGTGCTGGGGTTTGAACCCAGGACCTTATGCATACCAAGCAAGCGCTCCAACCTCTGAGCCACCACTCCAGCCCGCATTCTCCATCTTGGAAGACAGGCAAAGGAGAAGAGCAGGGAAAGGGCAAACCATATAGCAGCTCTAAGCTTTTGCTCAGAAAAGGGTATGTGTCACTTCTACTCACTCTAACAGCAAGGTCTGTGACTGCCTGATGTCAGTGGGGCATGCACCTCCTCTAGGGGTACTGTAAGTGCATAACCATGTACATAGCCATGTATAAATCTCTTACAGGGAGAGAAGCAGATAACTGGAAACAGTAATATCTTCTATCATAGTCTAGTTTCTTAGTCACAAATGTTTATCTCCCCCCTTGTTATAGTAAAAATACTCTCTCCCCGAAGAGTGACACTCAGGAGTCTCAAGCAGCTATACTAGCAGGGTCAAAGTTCAGTATCATGTGATTGTTTCTACATTATGTCCCGATATGACTTCTCTTAAACTAGGGACTTAAGAACTTGAAAGCAAACGAGTGTTATCTACTCTTCCATTTATACCTAATAGGCAGTGGTTGAACCAAGACAGAGTAAGCACTGAAATCAATACTGCCATTCATAAGCAGACCGAGTGGGAGGCGTACAGCCATTCTTAGAATTCCAGACTCTTGCTGGGTGCTAGAGAAAAGAATCATTTGTTCAGTTCTGCCCCAGCTGCCTGAAGGTAGCTCTCTGGTATTATTTTTCAGGGCTCTTGGCGTTATCCTCTGGAAGGGTGCATCCTTTTCCATTTTTCTTCTTGTCCATAAAATTATGCACCCCTTGGGACCTGAGTAGCTTTTCCAGCCTCCTTCCTGTCCACCAAAACTTGGGAATACGAAGGTTTTTCTCCAGCTGTCAAGATCTCAAGTCCTTTAACCCAAGTAGGTGCATTTTGGTTTCACAAGGCTCTTAAGAACATGGAGAGCATTTTTTCCCATTTGATTCTTGTTGCAGCACATGTCAGTCATCACAGCTAGAATTCTTTTCTCACTAGGTGTAATTACTAAGGGAACTTGAACTTCTCAGGCCTCTTTGGGAGGGCCAGGCTCTGAATGTTTTCCCTAAGCCATTTTATCCAGGGAAGAACTTACTGGGAGTTGCTTCTGCCCATGATCTGCCCCAAGCCTAAATTTTAATTTGAGACTTAATCATCTTTGTTACTCAAAGCATTTCTCCATTTTTAGCCTCTCTTGGTTAGAGATGAACAATACTTGCATCTCTCAACCATGGAACTTCTGGATTCTCTCTTTACCCTTCCATTCCTACTTTATAGAACAGCCATTTCTCCTCTAAACGCATTTCTGTCTTGTAGAATTCGGTCTAATGTGACTAAGGACAATCAAAGCACGCTAGTGATAATCTCTTTCCTAACCTCTGCCTAAATTAGGAAACTCCATGGTACCTTATCTACCTTCCAAGTGACTGAAGAGTACAGTTTCCTTGCTACTCGCCGTTAGGCCCTGCAGCCAACGACATACCATATTTCAGGAGTGCATTGCGCTCCTGGTATCAGTTACTCCTTTAGTACAATAATGTGTTGTAACAGACCACCTTCTTCCCACCAAATCGTTATAACGCTCATTTCTTCCTCAGAGCACATGTCAGAGCTATAGGTTGACTGTCTCTGCTCTGTATATCTGTTAGTCTGGAATCCTGACTGAAGGGACAGTTTATTTCTTGGTGTCATGGTAGAAGGAGGAGAGAAGTGGCCGAACCATGTAATGGTTCTAATGCTTCTGGTCATAGTATAAACAACTTCTGCTCACTTTCTGTTGACCAAAGCAAGTTCTCATAACTAGGCTCAGAGCCAAGGTGGTGGGGAAGTATACTCATCTGCAGGAAGTGGTCTAAGGTACTCTTGGCCTTACAGAGGAGAGGATGTGTACTCTTGTTATAAGGAGAAGAAATAAAAGAATTGGTAGTGGTAATATAGTCTTGCACACCTCTGACAGAGGAGCTTGAGAAACCTAGTCCACAGGGGTTGGCTCCCCCCTACCCCAGTGCACGCACGTGCACACACACACACACACACACACACATGCAAGTGAGAAAGGGAAGAGATGAAAGAGTCTATATGACAGCAGTAGAGCTGGGTAAGAAGGTAGCTTGATATTGTATTTGCATAGTCCATTCTATAAAACAGAAAATCCAATTAATCAGATTGTCAATGACAAATCTTGTAGAGATAATAGGGAGTGTGGAGGGACTAAAGTTCAAATTGAGATGCCCAGTGGGTAGTTAGATATGAGGCCTGGACTCAAAAGACAAAGGTTAACTGGAGCCATTGATTTGGGCACTTGAAACCACAGGATAAGCTCACCTAAAGGAAATGTATAAAGGGGACCGTCAGCAAAAGACCTAGAATAGAACCCCAGAGAATCCAATATTCCAGGCTGGAAGGCCCTAGAAGAGGTGCCAATGAAGGAAACTGAAAAGAATGCCAGAGATGTACAATAAACTGGGACAGTGAACATTCTGGAAGCCAGGGCCATTAGAGGTTTTGAGAACAGTGTGGTCGACCTTATTTATACACAGCAGCCCCTTGACTTTGTCTGCTTGGCTTGCCTGTGAGCATCTCATGGTCACCAAGTCCAAGAGTGAGCTCACCATCCCTCCCTTGATTCGATCTTCTCAGTGAACAAGGCGGTGTCTGCCCAGGCAGCCCACCTGGAGGTTCCTCTGGGCTTGTTCTGGTTGACCTCTGCAGGACCCATTCACTCTCCTTCCTCCTTTCCAGTAGGACTCTGTTGTTCTTCAGACATGCATCCACCTGCCCAGGTATATCTGTATGCTTCAAGGAATACATTGCCTTCCCCTGCACCCGGGAAAGGTCCTGATGAGTCTAAGTTAATCATGGTAGTTCCATCCCCCTTGCCAATGATAGGTTTGGCTGTGGGTATGTGACGTAGTTCTGTCCAGTATAAGCGGAGTTATGATGGAGGCTTCTGGGAAAGGCTCTCTTGCTTCTGGGAGAGAGACTCTTGGAAGAGGCTGTCCGTTATTCCACTGGACACGGTCATGGAATTTGCGAGCCTGGAGGAGAGGTGGTCTGTAGGTAATGTTGATACACTTAAAATGAAGATAGAAAATGGAAAACCTCCATTATTTATTTATTCATTTACTTATTTATGTGGTACTGGGGATTGAGCCCACTGATGCTCTACCACTGAGCCACATCCCCAGCCCTTTTTATTTTGAGACAGGGCCCCCATAAGTTGCTGAATCTGGCCTTGAACTTGTGATCCTCCTGCCTCAACCTCCAAAGTCACTGAGATTACAGGTGTGTGCTACCACGCTTGGCAAACTCTTGGTGCTGTTGAACTTCTGGATAATCTAACCCATGGAGCTTCTGGTTTTGTGAGATAATAAACTGGCTTGTGGCTGTTATTGTGTTCATACTATTTGATTCACAGTATTCTATTTCTTGTGGCTAAAAACCATTCTAATGGATACATCTTCTCCACATTCTTTCACCTCCCTAGACTAGCTTAGACGTTGACTCTGATCTGGGATTCCAGGATAGGCTTTGATTTGTCTAAGTCAGCCATTGTCATCCCATCCTTGTTAACTGATAGGAACTCCACCCCAGAACATGAGATTCAGAATGTGACATTCCCCTGGCCTCAGGGATTGGCTTAGGAACAGGTACCTGACCCAATCTGAGCCAGTGAGGGTTGACTGCCTCCTTCTGTTCTTAGGAAAAGTCATGGCTTGGGCTGGAGCAGTGGCTCGGTGGTTACAGCGCTTACCCGGCATGCGCGAGTACACCAGCTTAAACCCCAGCACCCACATACACAACTAAGTGTCAGAGCAACAAAAGCCATGTGAAAAACTCAATAAAAACTGATTCTCTCTCTCTTTCTGTCCTTCTCGCTTTAAAAAAAAAAGTCATAGCAAGAGGGATTCTTCGGTCTGTCTCTCCCTTGCTCTATCTGTAAGAAAACATGCTGTTCTGATTGCCAGCGGCCACATTCTGCACCATGAGGAAAGCCAGAGAGGATCAACTTCACACTGTAGATAGATAAATGGGCACAGCCTGGGTCCTTGATGACGCTGTGAGCCCCCATCCATCAGTTCTCTGCACTATTGTAGGAGCCACTGTATCTCCCCTTCTTTTTTTTTTTTTTAAGAGAGGGTCAATGAGAGGGAGAGAGAATCAATTTTATTTAGTTTTCATGTGGCCCTAGCTGCTCCAACACTTCATTGTGTACATGGTGCTGGGGTTTGAACCTGCGGACTCACACATGCAAGGCCAGCACCATAACCGCTGAGATACTGCTCCAGCCCTATTATACCTTTTAATGTGGTCACTTAGTGCCAGGTTCCTGTTATGACCACTGTGAGCATCTGGAGTGATAACCCACCCTCCCTAGCTGATCACTTCAGGGAACACTGAACTGATCTCTCCAACAACTTTTTTTTTTTTTTGGTGCCACACTGAGCCACATCTCCAGCCTATTTTATTTTTTATTTGAGACAGGGTCTCACTAAGTTGCTAAAACTGGCTTTTTTTTTTTTAAAGAGAGAGGGACAGTGAGAGAGAGAATTTTTTTTAATTTTTTAATTTTTTTAGTTTTTCATGTGGCTTTTGTTGCTCCGACACTTCGTTGTGTATGTGGTGCTGGGGTTCAAACCCGCATCCTTGAACATGTGTCAGGCAAGTGCCGCAACTGCTGAGCCACCGCTCTAGCTCCACTGAAACTGGTTTTGAACTTACCATCTTCCTGCCTCAGCCCCCTGAGTGCTGGTATCTCCAACAGCTCTTGAACTTGTTGCCTCTTCTCCATTTCTACTGCCTCAGCCAATCCTATGATTAGCTCACCCAGATTCCTGCAAATCCCTCCTTTCCTTGCTAGTTTCCAGCTCCATCTCCCTCCAGTTTACTCTCTACATACTGCCAGCATGAGCTTTCAGATGAGCTGTGGAGCATGGTGGGCTGAGGCAGGAGGATCTCGAGTTCACCTTAGCGAGCCAGGGAACTTAGCAAGACCCTGTCTCAAAATAAAAACATGAAAAGGACTGGGGATGTGGCTCAGTGGTAGAGCACCCTGGGTTCAATCCCCAGCACTGAAACAAAATAAAAACAGATGAAGAGTCGCATATTCCACCTGTTTCAGACCCTGCTCGCCACGTGGTCGTCTCTAGCTCAGACCCTACAGCTCATATCAAGCTGCTCTGGGAACCTTTTTCTTACACCCTTCAAACTGTCCCATAACCTCTCTGACCAAACATGGGACCCAACTGTAGAAAATACCATAGTGCCTAATGATTTTTCTCTTTTCTGTCCCTGCTCACTGGATGGTGGGGAGGTCCACATTCCCAGACTCAACAGACTAAACTTCTTGAGTGAACACAGCTAGAATTAAGTTTCACCCAAATGTCCCCTATAATTATAAATAGGGAGTTCACCAAACACGTAATTCAGTATAGTATTAAGAACATGGGACTGCAACCCACAAAGCCTGAAACTTGGTTTTGATTTCAGTTCTCGAGGGCTGTGAGACCTCGCGGAAGTGCCTTGACCTCCATGCCACTCAGTTGCCATGTACAAAATGGGGACTCTGCGGTTGTGTTAGGCACTGTAGCTACCGTCTACCTCTTTTATTTTTTTTAAGGGATGGCTGTTTTGCCTGAAAAACATTCATTCGTAATGAAGACACAGAAGAGGAAAACTGTGTCGGTTTTGAGAAATACAAAAGAAACAGCAGATTCTTTCACAATTAATTTATTTTCCATAATTTATATCACAGGCAACAGGATCATTGTGGAGAAGAGAATAAAGAAGGTGGTTATGATCAGTAGAGGAGGATTCAAAGGGCCAGAGGACCACACTATGGACAAACAAAATACTCCGCGCTGGGGGCACTCAAAACAGAAATATGGGCTGCTCAGACACTAATGTAGCCTGACTTGGCTGTTAAACTTCCACGCAGAAAGGAGACAGAGGTGCTGGTGGGGGAGAGTGATTACTCCTCAAACAAAGAATGATTTAATACCACCACTGGCTAGGTGACAGATAAACTCATTTCTCCCAATCACTAAGCTTGGGGTTTTTCCACCCACATTTACTTGGTTGTTTGCACATGACAACAGCAGCATTTGTTGGTGACCGGATTTAAATACCTGGGCATTGCAGCTAGCAAGAGAACACAAACAACAGGACACTACACTCAGTTCAGCAGCTTTCAGTGACCGCAAGGGCAGAGGAGCCCATGGCTGCCATGAGGCTTCGAAGTGGTATTGGATCAAACTAAGTTTGTATCTTTTACTTACACTGCTGGTATTCCTTCCATGTCGAATTTTTGGAAGCCTTTGAGTGTGATGAAAACATGGCCCTGAAGCCAAAGCAGCAGTCTGGAGCCTGTGGCTGGCTGGTCTTATCTTTAGGATTCTAGGAGGCCTCCATCAAGCCTCTTGCTTTTATTCTGAACCCTGGTTTCCCAGTGTAGGAAGAAGAGGCCACGGTAGTTTGGAGGATTAGCAAAAACCCTGGGCTTTGTAGTCAGACGGACCAAGATTTTAGGCTCAGGCTCAGCACCTCCTAGTTATAAGACCTTCAAGATTTTTAACTTCCTTGAGCCTTGTTTTTCCCATCTAATACATGGGAATAATAAATGCCTACTTATTTCATTACTTCATTCATTCAAGAGAGATTTGTCAAATGGCTCCGATGCACCAGGCAACATCCTAGATCTGAATCCACCAAGGCGAGAAGTAGACACAGCTGCTGTCCACATGGAGCTTACGTTTCACTGTGAGGAATAATCGATACACAAAGCACTTGGTGCCATGCCTGGCCTGTAACAGGCACTGAATAAACGTTACGAGTTCATGGAAATTTAATTATCATCTATTAGTGGTGGGTGCCTCCGAGATTTCGGGGAAACTTTTGTGCTCAAGTCTCTGAGAAATTTTTTCATCTTTTTATTTTTCCACTTAGTCGTGCATGTGCTGCTGGGAATCAAACCCAGGTCACTGAGCATTCCAGGCAAGCACTCTACTGCTGAGACACCTCACCAGCCCAATATAATCGTTTTTTAAAAGGTAGATTTAAAAACACTTCACAATAAAAGATGAGAATGGCCAGTAAACATATGAAAAGATGCCCAGCATCACT
>PVKS010029568.1:0-25241 GCA_004027875.1 Aplodontia rufa | reverse complement strand
AGAAACCCTCAAAGCTGCCAGTAGTTCTGCACACAACCTCCGGGGAGTCGGAAAAATCCCGGGTTGCAAGAACTCGCGAGTCAAGAGAACTCGCGCTTCGGGACGCAGGGGCTTATGGGAAGTGTAGTTTCGGGTGCCTCGGGCTTACCGCGCAGCACCCTGGGAATGGCCTGCGGTGCTCAAGTCTGCGCGTGCGCAGGCCCCGCCCCGCCCCTGCGCTCTGCGTCTCTACCCTGACCCGGATGATCGCGGCCACTTCATCTGTGCGCGTGAGCAGATGCTGCTCTCCCGGTGTGAGAGCTCCGGCTACGGCTCCCGGCGGCCTGGGGACCACGGGACAGGTGGGCTTGTGCTGGGGACCGGAACTCGCAGGTCCCCTCGCGGCCCGGGGCGCTCCGCGGGCCACTGGTGCGGGACTGCCGAGCTGAGAGAGGGACGCGCGGTCGTGGTGATGGTGACGGACGGGAAACATTTTGTCGTGGCCGGAGAAGCACTGTGCAAGGGTAATCATGTGTACGAGACTCCGTTCTCGGGGTTTGGCATCTCGTTTCACCCCCAGGACGACCCTGCTGTGTGTAAACATGCCATTTGAAAACGTGGACGGTGTTCGCTGCAGTGGGTGCCCCGGGACGCAAGTAGGCGAGACAGGACCCACCCCTCAATCACAGGCTTTCCGCCCGATCTTGCTCTTCTTTATTTCCCATCAGCTGAAATCTTCAGAGTACTTAGGTGGAGCGGCCTGTTCCAAATCTCCATCGGTGATTGTGATGGATGTGGACGGAATCTCACTATGTGGGATTTGTGGGATCTCCATAGAGCACTTGGGTCGGATGAACTCAGGTCCTGAACCCCTCACGCTTTACGGGCAGTTTCCATCCTCAAGACACAGACGGATATTTTAGTGCGGTGCTGTTTAACAGGTAATGCAAAACGCGCATGTAATTTGGAAGTTTTCAGTGACTGCAGGGAAAAAAACAGGCAAAACTAATTTTGCTGATGTCTTTTATTTAACTCAGTACATTCGATGTATATTTTGCCTTGGGACTCTAAGCCAAATTTCAGTTGTTCAGTACTTGCATGTAACTAAAGGCTACAATAATGAGTAGCATACTGATTACAGATGAATCAGGTTTAGGGTTCAGATGAAGGATTTAAATTTTCACTTCAGGTTCAGGTCCTAGCCCCCTAGAGCAAAGCAACTTTTGTAAGGAGCAGAAGAGGGAGTCCCAGTGACTATTGCCACTTATAAGAATAGTTCTGACAGAGACCCCACCCAAAATTTCAGAGAAAATAGAAGTTGATTCTAGAAAAGAGCAGGTCCTGATTTGCTCTGCCAAAGGCAGTTCTTGCTACCATATGAGTCAGACTTGGTAATGACCCTGCTGGGGAAGCCGTCACAGACTTTATGATCATGGATGCTGCAGACCACCTTTCAACTTGGGGTTGAGAAGAATGAATGGCAAAAGTAAAAAGCACTTTACTGGAGGGCTGGTGAGGGTACAGTATCTTGGGAAGACAACCAACTGGCAAATCTTAAACAGATCACACTTCCTCATTCTCCCCTCACTCCAGATCCTGACCTGATCTCATGCTGTGTCCATCATCTTATGTGGCATTTGGGGTTACGCTGATGTGTCCTCTCTTCCTGACTATAGTGAATAACGAAATGATGGTAGAGGAAGTTCTCTGTATTGGAAGCTCAAAAATACAGGGGCTTAAAGTCACTGAGGGCAGAATCAGGAACTAAGCACAGTGCTGTTCATTTGCATGGGTGCCATAACATTTTATCAAAACTTTTTGGAAAAAAATCAACAACTGATTTAGAACAGAAAGTTAAAAAAATATTGCATAAGACATCCCATGTTTATTTCATAATTTTGTGTAGAAATTCTAACTCAGAGTGGAAAGATAGTAAGAACTTGATTAATAAGCCAGCCCATGTAGTTTTTGTGTCATTAGTTTTAGTGAAGGTAGAGAGTTTCATCTTTTGTGTGGCTGAGTTTCTTAAGCTAATCCTGTTCTTTTAATTTTTTTCAATTTTTTTTTGTCAGTTAGAAGGGAACTTAATTGTTGATAAGTCAACAAAATAGTTTTCATTTTATTTTTTTTAAAGAAAGGGGACAGTGAGAGAGAATCAATTTTTATTTAGTTTTTCACGTGGCTTTCATTGCTCTGAGACTTCATTGTGTACATGGTGCTGGGGTTTGAACTCATGTCCTTGCGTGTGCTGGGCAAGCGCTGTAACTGCTGAGCCACTGCCCCAGCCCAACAAAGTAGTTTTTACCTTGGTGCAAATACAGTCATATCAGAGTGCATTACTGCAACTCTGCTGTTCAAGTGTTGCTGCCTCTGTGTGGTACTTCCTGTCCCCCCCCCCTTTTTTTTTTAAACAACATTTTTTCTTTTAAAAAGGGAGGGACAATGAGAGAGAGAAAGAGAGAAATAATTTTTTATTTAGTTTTTCATGTGGCTTTTGTTGCTCCAATACTTGGTTGTGTATGTGGTGCTGTGGTGCTGGGGTTTGAACTCAGGTACTCACGGATGACAGGCAAGTGGTGTAACTGCCAAGCCACCGCTCCAGCCCCTTCCTATCCCTTTTTAAGGAATATTCCCCATCGGGCATCTTTTCTCCAGCTGATGTGATGAAGTTTTAAGGGCAGTGATAATGGTGCTTTAAGTCAGACTAGATCTCTGATGACTCCTTTTCTCTTTTCTTGTCACCAGTGGAAACTTCAGTTTTCTCTCCTCTTCTAGGAGCAGCAGAAAATGAACACATCCCAGGTGAGTTTGGTGTTTAAGAACCTGTTTGTTTCACAATGGATTTCATAAAGGTTTTTGTGTCCGTACATTAACATGAAAAAGTAGAAATAAAGTGAACACTGTCATAGATACTGAAATATTGACCAGCAATAAAGTCAAAAGTAGCACATGGAAAGATGCAGGTCCTCAAATATCGCACATTGACTCAACCAAGTTCCAGATTTATTTCAGAGGTTTTTGATAGTCATGACAGAGGGTCAAATGGCACTTAAGAGTTCACCTTGAAGCAGACTGCTTCCTCCTGGGGTGGGATGTTCAAGTCAGTGATTTAGTTAACAACTTGCTAAACAATTGCCTTTACTTGGTCTTCAACAGAAATAGAAAGTGTAATGCTTAGATGCTGACTTGGCCAACACTGGTTTTTTAAGAACTCAACAGAAGGGCTGAATTAGACATTTTGTCATGAGTTATCAAGGATGAATGTCTTAATTACTTGTCCATAAATATTATGAGTTCTGGTGAGACTCAGGGTGCTCAGTAGATGGTTTAAAATTCTGTTCTTTTTCAAATATTTCCGCATTTTGCATCCAGCTTCAAATGTCTGTGTGATGCTTTGGTTTCTTTTACCACTTGCGTGTGATCTCCAGGGACCCTGGAGTTACAGTCAGATCCAGTGGGTGCTATCATTTCTGTATTTAACTTTTCTGCAACACTTGCCTCTACTCACTCTGTCCTGGGAAGTTTCTGTCTGCTAGCCCTGTCCTTCCTGTGCCAGTATCGGCATGGAGTCATCGTCTCTCATCCTTTTCATATGGCTCATCTCTATATTCCATCTGTAGCCCTTTGGTCGTCTTTGTGGTCTCTGAATGATTTCATTCTCTCTCAATTTTTTTTAACAGGTTTATTGAGATTCAGTTCATATACTGTACCATTCACTTATTTAAATGTAGAATTCAGGAATTTTTCAGTATATTCTCAGATATGTGCAAACATCATTACAGTTAATTTTAGAATGTTTTTATAGCCTTAAAAAGACACTACATACACCCTGACTGTCACTCTAGTCTAAGTCCAAAGCAGCCCTTAATTTACTTTGTCTGAACCACACCCTTATTATTTCTTAAAGGACATCTGTGATGAATTTTCTCAGCTTTTGTTCATCTAGGATGGTTTTAATTTCTCTCTTTTATTGTATGTGGAGGATTCTTGGTTGACTGCTTATTTCTTTCAGCACTTTGAATATATCATCCCATTTTCTGTCCTTCATGGTTTCTCATTAGAAATCAGGTTTTAATATGATTAGTCATTTCTCTCTCGTTGCTTTCAAGATTCTCTCTTCTTTTTTTTTTTTTTGCTGGGTGCAGTGGTCCATGCCTGTAATCCCAGCTACTCAGAAGGCTGAGGTAGGAGGATCACAAGTTCAATACCAGCCTGGGCAACTTAGACCCTGTTTCAAAATAAAAAATAAAAAGGGCTGGGGTATATTTCAGTGGTAGAGTGTCCCTAGGTTAACTGCTGAGCCACCTCTGCAGCCTCTCTTTGTGTTTTTAACACTTTGAATGTCACACGTTCAGGTGTGGACTTCTTACTCCAAGTTTATCCTCCGTGAAGTTTTTTGAGCTGCTTCAGGGTGCAGATAAATCATTTTCATGAGATTTGGGACTTCTTTGCCATTGTTTCTTTAAATGTCTTTTCATACCTGTTCTCGCTCTCCTGTCTGGTGCTCTCATTCTGCCTGCTGGTCAGCTTGGTGCTGTCCCACCGTTCATTTTGTCAGTTTTTCTTTCTGTTTCCCACATTGCATACTCTCAGTAGACTTGTTCATTGGTTGGTATTTTTCCTGCTTGGACACATCTACTGTTGAGCAAAATTTTTTGTGTGTAAAATTTTATTTTACTTACTTTACCTTTCAACTCTATAGTTTCTATTTGATTCCTTTTTATGATTTTTATCTATTGATATTCTTAATTTGGTGAAATGCTATTTGCATAATTTACATTGGTCCTTGGACATCATTTTTTCTCAGGGTCTTTGACCACATTTGAAATAGCTGGTTTAAAATCCTTGTCTGGTTAATCCAGTATCTGTTTCCTTGGGAGTGATTTCTGTTGATTACACTTTTTCCCCTCTCTGTGGATCTTTCTTTAATTTTTTTCTTTTGCAATTTTTTTTTTGTTGAAAACTAGACATTTTAAATAAATACTATGGCAAATGTAGAAATCAAGAATTTCTCCCTTCCACAGAGGTGATGGTTGAAGTTTATTTGTTTAGTGACTTTTTTTCCTCAGAAGGAGAGAGAGAGAGAATCAATTTTTATTGAGTTTTTCGCATGGCTTTCGTTGCTCTGACACTTAGTTGTGTACGTGGGTGCTGGGGTTTGTTTGAACCTGTGTACTTGCATATGCCGGGCAAGTGCTGTAACTGGTGAGCCACCACCGCTCCCATGTTCAGTGACTTTTTAAAGCTAGTTCTGAAAAGTCTGTATTTCTCTTTGTGTGTTGCAGCTGAAGTTTCTGCAGAAATTTCTTTAAATTAAATAAGTCTTTAAATAAATAAGTCTTCCAACCTTTGCAGAAGGGTTCTTTGAATATTAGGGTGTTCCTTTATGGGCCATTGGGCCTTTTTCTTTTTTTTTTTTTTTTTATTAAGAAATTTATTTGTTGAACAATCAAACATGCTTCTAACGAAACATTATAATATATATATATAAATTCTGAAAATTAGATTTACCCCCTAGAGCTCCCCACAATTACCCACCCTTATCCCTCCTCCCCACCTTCCTAATACATCTCTACGAATGCCATCGGGCCTTTTTCACCTCTGCACTAGCCATTATACCCTGCCTACTCCAAATCTCAAGGTCACTCAGAGTTGACAGCCTCAGGCCGCCTCATGTCCTGAGCATGTGGTCATCTCTGCACAGTCTTCTAGTGTGGGCAATCTTCTGGTGTGGACAGTCTTCTAGTGTGGGCAGTCTTCTAGTGTGGGCAGTCTTCTTCTAGTGTGGGCAGTCTTCTAGTGTGGGCAATCTTCTAGTGTGGGCAGTCTTCTAGTGTCTTCAGGGACATAGGGAGCTTTTCAGGACCCGTTTTTCCTTTTCATTTTTTGGTTTGCCCCAACTGTTCGTACCATTTCAGGTCACTGCTGCATTAAACAATTGCCTTTCAGTGTTTTTGACTGACGCTTTTGGAGATGAGCCTTTTCATATGGCTGAACTTTGCAAGTTGTGCTCTGCTAGGGCACTGCCAGGTGGGCAGTGATGGGTGTCTGCGAGCGAGGCTTAGAGGCTGACCCCGCTCTGCTGCCTGCAGTCGCCAGGCTGCGGATTTCACTGTTTTTAGACTGTTGGTTCTCAGTTGAAGCTGCTGCAGAACTGGGGAGACAGTGGAGATGGGGCAAGTTCAGATGACCCAAGCTCACAGCCTGTTGTATGGTGCAGCTGTTTTTCTTGTATAACTTCACGTTGCTGCAAGTCCCGGGTTAGCTTCAGAGGTCTGAAAACGTTGATTCTACTCTTTTTGCCAGCTTCTTACTGTTTTTGTGGGGAGAGAATATTCTTGGATCTTCACTATTTCACTCATGATACTTGTTAGCTTGAATTTGAAGTTTTCTGTTGTGGGAAATTTCCTTTTTCTTGGTTTCTGGGACTCACTCTCCTAATTCTGTTGTTTGTTTTCAGGAAACTTCGCTGGCTTTGTGACCTGTACATTTTCTACCAGACTTTTCGATATCCCTGGTTCCTCAGCTGTTATTTTTTAAATTTTCCTTTCCTTAATCCATATGTGCTCCAGGAGCTGTCTGATGATGCCACTTACAATGTTAGTAGCTCCTCAATACTGTCTTCATGTTACATCTCCATCCTCTGGTCTAAAATCACACGTGTGCTTATTTAAGAGACCATGCTATCTTTGTTTTCCACAGACCCTAGTAGCTACATGAACAGATGTTTCACTACACTTCTAAAGCATTTATTCCTTTTGTTTCCCAAATACCAGTTTTTTGTTCCACTATATCAATTTCAGGCATTGTTAAGCAGATTTTAATTTTGAAATATATATTACATTACTACTAATTATACTCACCCTGCTGCTCAGTATATCTCAGAAATTTATTCTTCCTTTTCCTTTCTAACTGCCACTTTGTAACCTTTGGCCAGCATATCTCCATTCTTTCCCCTTGACCTCTGGCCTCTGGTAATCACTATTCTATGAGTTTGACTTCTTTAGATTTGTCATATAAATCAAATCTTATTTGAGACGACTTAGCTGTCAGTAAAAATAAAATAAAAAATTTAAAAGCTGCTCAAACACAGCTAGACTGGATAGCTGCACAAGAAGGTTGTTACCAAACGGTGGAGTTTTTTCCTCCCGTGTGATTCTATCCCTACTGAATTTGTTGCTGTACCTCAGTATAGGTAGTGTTCTCTTCACTGGTCTCTCTGGTTCCAACTCCTTTGTCAGCTGTTTGCTTTTCATGAGCTCTAGATTTATACGTCTTTATACATAAGTTTTGTCAGGTACAAGATCTCCAGAGCCACGGCTGGAGTGGTGGCTCGGCGGTTACAGCACTTGCCCAGCATGCGCAAGTACACGGGTTCAAACCCCAGCACCACGAACACAACTAAGTGTCAGAGCAACGAAAGCCAAGTGAAAAACTCAATAAAAATTGATTCTCTGTCTCTCTCTCCCTTGATGTCATTCTCTCTTAAAAAAAAAAAAAAAAAAAGTCTCCAGAGCCTACATGGATCTCATTGTTGGCCCCTGTTACTTATAGTGATGCTGTCCATGGAGAGAGTGAACATCCTAGAAATTACCCTGGGTGATACATTCGAATGTGAAAGAATAGCTGTAGGATGTCTACATTGGACTTTTTTTGTCTTTAAAAATCTGTCATTTATTCACATATATAAATGAGTTATTGTACACTAAAAGCTTTTTTTTAACTAATGCAGTAACACCAAAGTTTAAGGCAAAATAAGGTACAGGGTGGTAGGCCTTTTATAAAACCATTCATTTTAGAGCTTTAAGAATAAACAGAAAAAGTAGTTCACAGAGGTATTTTTCTCTGTTGTCTGATGCTGAACCCTTGAACAAAATATGTCAACACAGGGATCAGTGTCATTCGAAGATGTGACTGTGGAGCTCTCCCAGGAGGAGTGGCGGCATATGGGCCCTGCTCAGAGGACCCTGTACAGAGAGGTGATGCTGGAGAACTACAGCCACCTTGTTTCCGTGGGTGAGCAAACCTGACTCCCTCTAGAATATATTTCCTTTTTGTTTTCTAATTATCGAAACACATGGACTCTCTATAGAGATTGACATTTAATCAGACCTTGGATTAAGAGGCCTAAGGTATTTGAAACCTTTAGAGAAACAGAAGCAGTGTTTGTATCATTACTTTCACACTGAAAACCTCAAATGAGCACCTTGCTGCTATGTCTTTTACTACCTTTGGAAATCAAAAAGGCAGAGGATCTGGTCAATAATACCCGTAATTATTCCGTTTCCAGGGTATTGCATTACCAAGCCCAAGGTGATATTCAAGTTGGAGCAAGGGGAAGAGCCATGGTCTTTAGAAGACAGATTTCTGAACCAGAAGTACCCTGGTGAGTGAGCATTGTCAGAGAACTAAGGTCCTGAAACTTTGAGTGGGGGTGCTGTCAGCTTCTGTCACTGTAACAAAATATCTCAGAAAAAATAAAACAGGTAGCATAACCTAAAGGTTGGCCGAATTTGGAGCAAGCATTTTGCATCATGTTGATTGCCTACATGAGTAGCTTAGATTATAGTAAAAGAATGATAAAGTCATTGAGTTGGTCAGTAAAATAAAATAATGTAGATTTCATCTTCTGTTGTTACTCAGATTTGACGTTAGACAGTTAAGTACATTGAATTAAAAGAAACCATTCAGGGCTGGGGATTTAGCTCAATGGCCAGTGCTTGCCTGGCACTTAAGGTCCTGAGTTCAGTCGTCAGCCCTGGGAGGATGCAGGAGGAAGTCTTTCTAGCTCAAGAACATGGGTTAAAAAAAAAAAAAACAAAAAACTTTTAAGCCATTTGAGTGATTGTGTGAAATAAATGAAATCAATATTCATAAAACAAAATAGTGGAGTCTTAAGAACCTAAAACTCCTTAGAATTAGGACATCATGATATATGTCATCTGATTAAACAATACTGCTCCTGTAGGAGATATAAATGGCACTGTACTCAAGCGAACTGTACATTTATGGATTCTGAATACAAAGAACAAGGCTTTCAAGGTCCCATGGAATAATCATAAGGAAATGAAAGTAAAATATTATTCTAACTAATAAGAATTGCCAAAATATTCTCTGAACATAGTGTGATAAATCAGAAATTAATAAAATGAACAAACAGAAACTTTCTATATGAAAACTTTAAAAAATTGTCTCTATGAAACAGTGTATAAAAAGGAAATCCAAAATTGCATACTTAAAAATAAATGGAGTTGTATATTTGATGAAGCCTTCAGTTATGGCTAAATTAGCAGAAGTAAGTTTGTAGTGTCATATTAATGAATTAAGCAAAAACAGTAACAAAAATACTAATAAAAGCAGGATTTAAAAGTAAAATTAGAAATTAATTAATGGTAATACCAATAAATGGACTATTTCTTAGAATAAAAAATAATAGAATGTATCTAACTTTAGATAACCCTAACAAAGACAAAAGAGAAGAAATACCTACATGATAGCTCAAGTGGGGATATTTGTGTATGGATTTAATGCCATGCCACGTAAAATCCCATTCATAAAGAAGAATGATACAGGGGGGCTTGCTCTACCAGATACTAAGACTTACATAAAGCTATGAACAGTTGAGTACTAGGGGCTGGGGGATTAGATAGTCTATCTAATACTTTAGAGAAACAGAATGGAAATCTCAAGCAAAAAGCATGTGCCTTACAGACTTTTGGTCTCAGGTGGCACTGTAGGACTTTGGAGAAAGGATTTTGAAATATCTAATAGACTAAAACAAAAAGAATTGAATTCAGATGACTTAAAGACCTAGTTTTCAAAGCAAAACTAGAAATACCCTCGAAGATTATGTAGAGTAGGTTCATGACTTTGTTCTTAGGAAAGGATTGATGTAGAAGGTATTAACCTGGGGGAAAGTGCAGTGAGTGTGTTCTTTCTTCCTGCTCTACCCCTGAGTTCAGCTGTGTGTATGTGTGTGAACTTGTTACACACACACACACAAATCCTGCGAGGTGGAAAGGAGGAGGAAGATGAACTGGGGGTGTTGGTACTGATGAAATGAAGGTGCTTCGTGTCACCAGATGCCTTGTGGGGTGCCCGATCCTCCACCTCTGCCTGGTGTTAATGTGATGGCTTTCCCGTCCCCCAGTGCCAGTGGAGAGCAGCTTGGAGCCTGACTTCTGTCCCCACTTGCAGGTAGTGATGCTGCACCCTGCTTCTACTGACATGGTTTCACAGGTGGCCGGCTAAAACTGAGCTTTAATCTTGATAAGGCCCAATTAATTTTATCTTATGGATGATGGTTTTGTTTTCCTGTCTAGAGCCTTCAAAGCTCAGAAGTTACGCAGATTTATTCTTGTATTCTTTCAGAAATTTTAAAATTTCATTTTTGCACTTAGGTCTTGATCCACTGTGTGTTAGTTTCATAGAAAGTATAAGGCATATGTCAGGTTTTAACTTAAAATGGGGAGTCCGTGTGTTCTCACTCTGCTTGTTGACAAGACCACTTTTCCATCAGGCAGCGTCTCCACATTACTTGGAAATACAGATGAATGTGTACGTGGAGTGTATTTCTGGAGTCTGTTCTTTTCATTCATCTGCCTGTCCTATGCCAGCATGGCTTTCTCTTGATTACTCTGTGGAGGACTGGACGAGTGTTCAGTTGTAGAGTGCTTGCCTGGCTCAGATCTCCAGTAACACGCACACAAAGGAATTTTTGAAATCAGGTAGTTCTCTAACTTTCAGCTTCTCCGTGAGTTTTAAAATGAGCTTCTTTGTCTTTACAATTGGTAGCATTTCAGCTGGAGTTGTGTTGAATCTGTAGTTGAATTGAAGAGAGTTGGCATGTTTAACAATACAGAGTTTCAACCCTTAAACAAAATGTCTCCTCGTTTATTTAGGATTTCTTTCATCACTGTTTTGTAGCTTCCATGTATCGCTATCAAGGCTTTTAAAATTTTCTGTGACATGGTAGATAATATTGCTTTGATTTCAAATTCCAGCTCATTATTGTTTGTTTATAGGAGTGGAATTGTATGTAGGTCTTATATTTTGCTTTTGCTAAAACACTTGTTAGGTCACAGAACTTTTTTGTAGATAATATTGTTTGTTTGGGTTTTTTTAAAAATATAGAACTCCTCTATATCTTTTTGTTCTTATTCTTGCTTTCTTGCACCAGCTGATAATTCAGTATGGTCTTGAAAAAAGGTGGTGAATATGGACACCATTCTATTTTTCCCTATCTCAGAAAGCTTTCAATTTCTTAAATCTGATATTAGCTATGTGCTTTTTGTTTATTTCCTTTATTAAGCTAATGAATGGGGGGCTGGTGCAGTGGTACAGCGCTTGCCTGGCATGCCCGAGGACCCGAGTTCGAACCCCAGTACCACATACACAGCGAGGTTGTGGAGCACTGAAAGCCACATGAAACACTCAATAAAATTGATTCTTTGTCTCTCTCTAAAAAAAAGAAAAAAACTAATGAATGGAATTTGAATTTTGTCTCAATTGAAGTAATTGATTGTGGTTTTAACTTTTTAAACTGTTAATACAGTGAATTACATCAATCGATTTTGGTTTTCAGGTTGTGGCAGTTTTACATTCTCGGGATAAATTCCACTTGGTCATGATTTATTAATTGTTTTTATATTTTGCTGTGTATAACTTGAGAATTTTAAAAATTCATTCCATGAGGGAAAGTTGGTAACTTTCTTTTTTCAAATTGCCATTGTCTTGTCTTGGTATAGGGATAGTGCAGCCTCACAAAATGATTTGGGAAATATTTCCTCATCTTGTGTTTTCCAGAAGAGATTGCATATGCTTATGTATCACATAAATACACACATGTGGTATATGTGTACTGTATATATAGATAGTTCTTAAACAGGTTATCTTTTTCTTCTTGAGTGATTTAGAAGTTTGTTTTTCCTAAGGAATTTGGCCATTATTCATGTGAATTGTCAAGCTTGTGGGGATAAAGTCTGCAATGGACTGAATATTTTTCCCTTTCCCTGAGTCGTATGTTGAAACCCTGACCTGACGTGCTCTATTGGAGGTGCAACCTTTGGGAGATAATTAGGTCATGCAGGCGGAGCTCCCTGAAGAGGTTAGAGGGCCCTTACAAGAAAAGACCAGGCAGCTAGCTGCCTCTCCACCATGTCTGCAACAAGAAGTCTGTAGTGTAAAAGAGGGCTGACAGGTCATGACCCTGCTGGCACTCTCATCTTGGACTTGCAGCCTCCAGAACTGTGATAAACAAATATGTGTTGTTTAAGTCACCCTGTTTATGGTAATATAATAGCGCAGCCTAAACTAAGTTTTTGCTACTTTCCTTTATGATCTCTTTAATGTCTGTGTATCAGTAATCATGTCCCCTCTTGTATTTCTGATGTTGATAATTTGTATATGTTGTCTTCCCTCTAAGTTTTAATCACAAAATTTTTAAAAATCTTTTCAAAGAGCCGTCTGGTTTGCTTGGCGTTCTGTGCTGGTTTCTGTTTTCTGGTGCATTGTCTAATCTGTGCGATTTCCTTCCCTCTGTTGTTCTTTAGATTTGTTGTCCTCTTTTTGTTGAGTTTCTTAGAGGAGATGCTTAAGTAACTGACCGTAGATCTTTATTTTCTAATATGAAACATTTTAAGCCACAAGTTTATCTGTGAGCACTGCTTTAGCTGCAACCCACAAATTCCTGTTTTATTTTATTTTTGTTTTTATTCACTCCTGAATACATTTTATGTGAGACTTCCATATTCACCTACAGGTTAATCAGAAGTACATTATTTACAAATAGTTTGTATTTCTCTACATACCTTTGTTTACTGATTCCTGGTATAATTTCTCTGGGGCTTGAAATCATCCTGTTCTACTTGTGAAGATCTGTGTATTAGCCAGGATGTCATCTGTCTGGAATGTTTCATGTGCGTTTGAGAAGATTATGGATGCAGCTCTTACTGCGTGTGTGGTGTCTTTAGGTTTTGGAGATGTGCTTATCAAAGTGCAGCCTCGTATTTTCTACCTATAGGATCGGGCCTGCCATGTCCTTCTCCCCTCTGTTTGTATGTTTTATTTTTTCTTTGTTCTTTTCTTCCCCTAGCTTCTGAGAATCCCCTAAAACAAAATATTTGTTGTTTGTTTGTTCCATAAATTAGATAAGAATCTGCTCCAGGTGGGATTTTGACAGGGGCTGCTGTTAGCATCTCCCAGCATATCCCCAAAATGGCACTTCCTTAGCATCCATCATTATCTTTCCGATGAACTCCCCATTTGGCTCATGAAGGAAAATACAAGACGGCATATCCTCCGTGTCTCAGGCAATGGAAGATCAGCTTCCTGCTCAGCCTCTGTGGAACTGCAGGAGTGTTTCAGTTTTGTTTGGCTTGAGTATGATGCAATTTGTCAAAAAAAGTTTCTGTTAGATCCTTTTTTTCAGACCTTTGGCTGGAAGAAACAGACTTTGCTTGGATCATATTTTTGTCTGTTTCTTTGTTATCTTCAGATCATATGCTTCTTCAGCACAATATAAGACATATAAAAAGTAGGAAAAAAAGGCTTGGAGTTCTCCATTGTGTCATTTCTTAAGTCCTTAGGGTTCACTTTCTTTCCATTATTTGAGTCTTCATATGTTTGTTAATCTTCTTTTGTTATATTGTTAATTGTAAGAGGGAAGGACTTGGGATGAAAGGTGCTGTTCTGTTTTGGCTTAAAAAAAGAAAACCACAGATGAAGAAAATGTACACGAATTAATCTTTGGAAACATGACCAGAAAAATAGAATAAAATACATATCAAAATATGGCTGTAAATTTCTTTACATAAGAAGTGTAAGATGTATGTTTCCAATTTTTCTCATTTTAGGCTATTACAAAGTGGATGTCCACATCAAGGGAACCCAGGACAAGCAAGGGAAGGCTCTGTGGCAAGTAATATTCATTGATGATGAAACACTGAATAAAGGACAGAAGGTTCTGGAAAAGCCATTTAATCTGGACATGGCTTCAGATTTTTCAGGAAAAATATCTTATAAACATGACTCGTGTCAAATGAATTTTCCAGTCATTTCAGAGTTATTTGTTAGTGATGCTAACTGTTCAAGAGAGAAGGCTGATTACATGACTGCATGTGGAAAATTACAACTTGATATTAAACACTGCAGAACTTACACTGGAAAGAAATCTTATGAATATAATAAAAATGTGAAAACTTTCAGTTATAAGAAAGATCAGCATCAGAGATTTCAAACTTTGGAGCAATCGTTCGAAGGCAGTGAGTTTGGAAATTTTTCATATGATAAAATTGTGTGTCTTACAGTTGAGGGTTCTACAACAGGAAAGAAGTCCTGTAAGGACGATGAGCTTAGGGAAAACTGTGACAAAACAACTCTATTTATCCACGGGAGCACTGACACAAGGGAGAAATTCTCTGATCCTAATGAATGTGGGGAATTCTGCAACAAAGCCACCATTGAGGAGGACAGTAGAGTTCACGTGGCTGTAGTACTGCGTGAACGTAGGGAGAGTGGCGTTAATTTCCGTGGGAAGTTACCCCTAATTCACACTCAGAGGCCTGTTACAGGACTCAGTGCTCTTGAAAGCAATGAATGTGAAGAAAGCTCAAGCCAGAGCCCAGCCCACACAGTACACCAGCAAAAGCAAACTGAAGACAACTCCTGTGGTTATAATGCCTTCTGCCAGAAATTAGACCTTCCCACACATCAGCAGACTCAGGCGAAGCCCTGCCAGTCGGATCTCCATGGGAAACGCAGGAAATCCTTTTACCAGAAAGACCTCATGCAACATCAGAGGACCCACTCAGGGGAGACCCCTTATAAATGTGGGGAATGTGGGAAATTCTTCTGTTCATGTTCACCCGTTATTCAGCATCCTGAAACCTGTATGGCGTCTAGACTCTCTGAATGCAATAAGTGTGGGAAAACTGTCTGTGAGAAATCAAACCTCAGTGAACATCTGAGGCTTCACACACAGGAGAAACCTTATGAATCTTACACACCACCTGTTGTGGTACAGCAGAGAACACACACAGAGATGACGCTCTGCCACGAGAGTGAGTATGTGAAAACCTCCTCCATGATGGGTCTCGGGAGACCCTGTAGATGTGCTGAATGTGGGAAAGCCTTCTCCAAGACATCACACCTCACAGCACCTCAGAAAACTCACAAGGGCGAAAAACCCTACACCTGCATTGAATGTGGGAAGACTTTCTCTCACAAGACATATCTTGGTGCACACCAGAGAACACACACAGGGGAAAAGCCCTATGGATGTAATGCGTGTGGGAAAGCTTTTGCTGATAATTCAACCCTCAGGGCACATCAGAGAATTCACACAGGGGAGAAACCCTATGAGTGTAACAAATGTGGGAGATCTTTTGCCCATGTTTCTGTTCTCAGAGCACATCAGCGGATTCACACAGGAGAGAAACCCTATGGATGTCATGAGTGTGGGAGATCTTTTACCTATAATTCAGCCTTCAGGGCACATCAGAGAATTCACACAGGTGAGAAACCCTATGAGTGCAATGACTGTGAGAAAACTTTTGCTCATAATTCAGCCCTCAGAGTACATCAGAGAATTCACACTGGGGAGAAACCATATGAATGTAATGAATGTGAGAAAACTTTTGCCCATAATTCAGCCCTTAGAGCACATCAGAAAATTCACACAGGGGAGAAACGCTATGAATGTAATGAATGTGGGAAAACTTTTTCCCAGAAAACGCACCTCAGTACACATCAAAGCATTCACACAGGGGAGAAACCCTACGAGTGTAGTGAATGTGGAAAAACTTTCTCCCGGAAATCATACCTCAGTGGACATGAGAGAACTCACACAGGGGACAAGCCCTATGGATGTAACATCTGTGGGAAAAGCTTTGTCTATAAGGCAGCTCTCATAGTGCATCAGCGAATCCACAGAGGGGAGAGGCCCTATGAATGCAGCGAATGTGGGAAAACATTCTCTCAACGAACACACCTCTGTACACATCAGAGAACTCACACGGGGGAAAAGCCCTATGAGTGTGATCAGTGTGGGAGAATGTTTGCTGATAATTCAGCCCTCAGGGCACACCACAGAATTCACACGGGGGAGAAGCCCTATGGATGTAATGAGTGTGGGAAAGCTTTCTCCAAGACATCGCATCTCAGGGCACACCTGAGGACTCGCATGGGGGAGAAGCCATACGAATGTCACGAATGTGGGAAAACGTTCTCTGAGAAGTCGTATGTCAATGCACACCAGAGAGTGCACACAGGGGAGAAACCCTATGAGTGCAATGCATGTGGGAAAGCTTTTGCCCAGAATTCGACCCTCAGAGTTCACCAGAGAGTTCACACGGGTGTAAAGCCCTACGAATGCAACGAATGTGGGAAAGCTTTCTCCCAGAAGTCACACCTTCATGCACACCAGAGAATTCACACAGGAGAGAAACCCTATGAGTGCAACGAATGTGGAAAAGCTTTTGCCCAGAATTCAACTCTCAGAGTGCACCAGAGGATTCACTCGGGGGAGAAACCCTATGAATGTGATGAATGTGGAAAAACTTTTGTCCGTAAGGCAGCTCTTAGAGTACATCACACCAGAATGCACACCAGAGAGAGAACCCTGGTATGGAATGAATTTGGAAAGTCCTCAAGGAACTCATACCTCACTGCATAGCACCCAGTGGAGAAACTCGTGTCACAAGATGAAATTCATCTGTTCTTCATCCAAGGGAGGCTAGCATTGAATGTGACCCTAATGATACATATTACGCTTAAACCCAGTTCTCAGAAAGTTACCTTGCTGCCTTCTGAGTCCATGTCAAGATGGAGTGGAGATGATTGCCACAGGAAACTTGAGTGCTGTGTCTTGAACATGGCAGACAGGGCGAAGGAAACTAGAGGGATTGGAACAGAATTCTCCACTGCCAAGTCCGCACTTCTTTTTTCTTTTTTAAAGCAAGAATATGTTTGTATTATGTTGAACTCTTACAGGTTTGGTCTGTTATTAAATGCACATGATTTAGCTAACTCAGTGGGGTGAAACCCTATGAACATGTGTCAGACTTACTGTGTATCAGAGACTTCACGTAAGGCAATAACTTTTGTGAAAATCCTGAATAATCAGAAGCCTTCATTAAAAGCCAGAGGAATCTCAGGGGGAAAAAAAAACAAACCAAATTCTTTATCATGAGAACTATTAAACATAAAATAATTTGATTTAAATTTTGTATTTTGAGCAAATAGCATTGAAAATTTGTCTTCAGGTAATATATGAGTTTCAGAATTGAGGTTAACATCTCCACCTCCAATGAGATAACAAAGCTTGTGTTTTTATGTAATATCCAAAATTTTATAGAAAATATGTGAGTATTTACCTACAGACTGAATCACGGTAGAATGTTGAGTTTTAAAAATGTAGGAATAACTTGACTTCTGTGGACAGTACAATAAATGCTTGTGAATAGTATCTGAGTTACATATAAACAGATGATTCATTGTTAACTGGTGAATTCTGGTAGGAGCCGGCCACTCCTGCTCCATGCATGTCCACTTCTGTTTTCAGAGTGATTCTTCCTGGTTTCCTTGAACTTGATGGTGTTAGATTTTGGCTTTCCTGATAATCTAGTCCTGCATTTCTGGGATCCTGGAGAATCGTGACGTTCTGAAGCATTTTTGTGAGTATTTGTCTGTCTAATGTGTATGTGTAGGTGGTGGCAGCAGTTGCCTTATTCTTAAATGTTCTCTGCCCTCTTGTGTGCTTACTTTAATTTTTAATCATAATGTCTGTTCACACTGTACACTTTTGCAAACCAGTGGTATTTGGATGAGCTAAGACAGCAGATTTTGGACTTGCAACAGAAAGGGCTACTTCATGCCAGGGGCGCAGCACTGGTTCTGAACAGCAGACCCATTTTTGGGAAAACATATAATGTTGGCCAAGAAAACATATGGTTAATCTGTCATCATTTCAGGCTTATGGTTTGTTCAGCATGAAGAAGAAAGTGAAGTTATTTTAAAAACCTGGAACAAAAGATGATTCTTTGAATCCTGGGCATGTTCCTTTTTGCAGGCTCGATCAGGTAGGGTGAGCATGAGGACAATAAGTCATTTGTCTCTCTGAAAATGTTCTAGAGTCCCTATTCCTTGTTGATGTTGTGTAAAGGGACGGTGTGAGGGAAAATGATCGTTTGTCTTTAGCCTTGTTTAGAGGGTAGGTGTTTGACACTGGGCTGTTATCAGTTCATTTAGTGGCATTTCTGTCAAAGACACACGTCAAGCATAGAAGCCCACCACTGAATGAGTGTTGTGTCATTGTGCCCTCACTGCCAGCACACCTGAGACTGAATCTTGACACCTGGCATGCAGTGTGAGCTCTAAGGGAATATGTTTGTCCTTCCTCAGCTCTGACACCTAGGTGCAGCTTGAGCTTACTGAAAGGAAGTGAGAGCCAAAAAGCTGCACGTTGGATTTTTCAGAAAAGTAAAGGTGAAGAGGAAATCGGCCCACTTTCAAAAATACATTTTGGAATAGTTTAGCTCTACAGAATAATCAGTTACAGTTCCTATATACTCCTCACCCAGTTTCCCCTCTAACATCATTCAGTACTGTGGTACGTTTGTCATAGCACAGTAGCATTGATACGTTTATATTAAGTAAACTTTTTTCCCCAGATTTTACTAATTTTTCCCTAATGTCATTTTGTATTCCATGTTCCCAGCTAGGATTACTTACTGTATTTAATAGTCATGTCTCCTTAGTTTTTACTGCTCTGTGACAGTTTCTCTGACCGCTCATATGTTTTTGATTACCTTGACAATTTTAAGGAGAACTTGCTAGGTATTTTGTAGAGTATCTCTGAATTTGGATCTGAGTTTTCTCTTTTAATGGTTGCACTGATGTCAAGAGGTTTTTGGTAAGAATCCTCCCAGAGGTAGATGTCATTCTTAGCAGATCAAGACTATGTGCTCTCAACATGAAGGATCACTGGTGCTAACCAGCCTTGACCACCTGGTTGAGGTAGTGTTTGCCAGGTTTTTCTGTGTACAGTTAACTTTTCCCTGCACGTAAAGGTTTTGCTCAAACAACAAGCTACTGTATCTGCACACGGAAGATTGTATATGTGAATAGTATCCAGTTCACAGACTGCATAATGTGACAGTCATTCGCTGGCTATTTGGAGTTTTCTGTTTTCCCTGGAAATAGTGTTGCATGTGGAGACTAACCTCATAAAGCCTGTTGTGCCCGTTATGTTCCTTTTGAGTAGTAGAAGGCACCGATAAGCTAGCATCTCACACTATTCTCTTCTGGAGAAATGAAACACTGGGTTAGGACTGCTGGAATCTAAGCATGCAACCCTGGAATGTGAACGATCCCTAGCAGATCCATTCCCATAGGCTACTGGGCTCTTGGAGTTAGGACTCCACCAGTTGGAAACCTCTGGTGATCTACTTCCTGGTCGGTCCCAGACAAGCACCTTCATCATTACTCCTTTTTTTTTTTTTTTTCCTTTCATGAGCTCCCAAAAGCAACCCATCAATTTCCTTTTTTGCCACTCCTCTTGGCTCTATCTTTTAACTTGGTTTTATTAACCAGAGAAGTTTCTCCCCACTTCAGTTCTCAAAAAGGATTTGTTAGCATGCACCATACTTGCTGCTTGGTGAACACTTATAAGTTGTTAGTCTAACAAATTTTCCATAAAATAAAACCATAATCCCTCTTAGAGGTTTCCAGTTCTAATTTTGGCAATAATATTAATGCAGCCAGCTTAAAAAGCACAGAACCAAAATGTAGAAATTGCCCCAAGCTGACCTAGTTCATAATCCATACTTTTTGCTTTTTGGTGTTTACTGGAAGGAGTGAATCATTGTCTTTGCTCCCTAGGATTTAGTTTATCTAGATAATTTCACTTATTTTGACATCCCTTTGACCCCTAATTCTTCTATACCTCTCCATCCTTAGAATAGTGCTCTTTGGACTTTGAGCAGGGAAAGGACTGAAAGATAGCTTGTCTGCATTTCCTGAACCAATGAACTAAAGGAATTAAATAACTCCAGTAATAATAGGAGAGGTAATATGATCAGCTCTGATAATTGGCAAATCTGTGGCATTGGTAGAAGTAAAGATGGGATATCAGAAGTGAACTGCCTGTTTAGGGATTTTGAAAACTCAATACATTTTATGGTACCAATACATTTTATGGTACTAATAACATTTAAAAGAAATGTGATAGCACTACACAGAAAGTAAATTTAGACTGTATAGAGAGAGGCAAATGACAGATACGAAATGTGAAGGACAAGCGAAAATTGTCACCCCCACATAAAAGTTTGGTAATTGAACTATGGAAGTGTTCTAGAGATGTGAACTAGTTACTAGTAAAGCAGAAACACAAGGGCACAAGTTATTGCATACATAGAATGCACATCATTGTCAGCCAAAAGTGTAGATAGAAGTTTAATTTAAACCTGTATAAAAGCAACATCTCCATGGCAGAGAACTATTCTGATTGGAGTGCATGTGGGAAAACTGTTGATAATTTGATGTTCTCAAAACAGGAGGCACATAGCTCTTATAGAATTGAGTAGCTTATCAGTATACTTATTTTATAGTACAAAATTAACTGCAATAAGACTTTACTTTTAGGCTGTTCTGGAAACCAGAGATTATTGGGGGCCAAAGTGGAGGTAGACCCAAGAGAAATAGATCAGAAACCAACAAGCACACAGAAGGCTATAAACTCAGAAAATAAGGGAAGGAACAAAGACAACTGAATGTGACAGGAGCAAAATAACACATGCCTTGTGGACAGATAAGACACAGAAATAGGTTACATGTTGAGAGATGGCTACAAGCCCCAAAGCTGTGGAACTGCTGGGTTGCCACCAAAAAAAAGAGTGCAGTATCCGTGCAGTTGGTGCAACAACGCCTGCTTGCATCATAGCCAAAGTCTGCCTCGCAGCAAGAGATCCGGATAAGAGCCAAGCATGAGCTCCAGTCTTCCTTCTGGAAGGGTTATGTAGACATAATTCCACTGTTAGATGAGGAATCGGTAGCACAGAACACTTCAGAAGCCCCCCAGTGGACTCCCTGCTGGAGAGTCTTGTGCCTTTTTGGACACAGGCCTATTCTTGGAATGTAACCAGCCTTAACCACAGAGGATTCTGAAGGTTTCAGTGAGATGAAGATGTAAATAATCTCACTGTTATCGATAAACACTAATGAGAAGCTGTCGAAACTGCCCCTGGTCACCCTGGACTCATGCTCACAAAGCAGCAGTGCTGTCCCCCTCCCCTGTAATCCCAGCAAGCACATGCTGCTGCGTTTAATGGCCTGCTATCTTTCCCCCAGGTTCTATTCATTTCTGTTCTTTGGATTGCACAGTTTCTCTGAATTTATCTTTCCCGGTTCTTCTACCAGCTCAAGTCTACTCTTCACTCCCGAGTGAGTTTTTCATTCAGTTCTAGAATTTCCATTTGTTTCATTTTTATGATTTCTATCTCAGTATTGATATTCTTTATTTTATGAGATTATCATTTTTGCCTCTCTTTTTTTATTTTATTTTTTGCCTCTATCTCTTTTAGCTTAGTTACCTTTAGTTTCCCAAGCATATTTAGGAAATAGCTGCTTTGAAGTCTTTGTCTGCTAAGCCCCCATCCTGTGTATGGTAACACTATTTCTTTACGTTTGTTGTTATTGTTGAAAACTGGATAATTTTTTTAAAAGGCAGAGAGGAGGAGAGAATCTTATTTATTTTTTTCATCTTGCCTTTGTTTCTCCAGCACTTAGTTATGCATGTGGTGCTGGGGTTTGAATCTGGATCCTCACGCCTGCCAGGCAAGGGCTCCAACCACAGAGCCACTGCTCCAGCACTGAAAACTGGATTTACTTTTCTTTTTTTTTTTTAAGAGAGGTTGGGCAGGGGGACACTGGGAGGGGGAAGAATCAATTGTTTTTTTATTTAGTTTTTCATTTCTTGTGACTTTTGTTGCTCCAACACTTCATTGTGTATGTGGTGCTGGGGTTTGAACCCACATCCTCATGCATGCTAGGCAAGTGCCATAACATCTGAGCCACGGCTCCAGCCCCACACTGGATATTTTAATGATCTATTTTAGCAACTCTGCATACTGATCCCTCCACCCACTGGGCCGGTTGTATTGTTTGCTTGATTGTAGGGAGACTTGGTTAAGTCTGTCCGCCACATGTTTGTCAGAGCTCATGTCACTCCTTGGAGAGCAAAGCTTCTGGTGTATGCACAGTCATCCTGGGAAGGCAGTAATTTTAGCTTTAGACAGTGTCTTTTCCTGATATCTCTGTTAAGTTCTCTTTGTTAGTCATACCCAGCTACTAGCTCGCATTAATTTCCACCTGATAACTTTACTGTGTTTGACAGTGTCTTTGAGCATATATTGCTTCTTAGTTTAATCTGATTAAGTTTGGGTCCCTTTTTAGAGGTGGTTCTTAAAGCCAGTCTATCAGATTTGTTGTGATCTAGGTCAACTCTTCTTAGCTGGCTTTTTGTCCTCTTTTGTAGATGGGCGTATAATTTAATTTGTTGCTTTCATGAATCTACAGGATTTTCTTCAGTGTTTACCACCAATGTCTTCACTGTTTTTAAGAGTCCCCTTGGGCTTGAATTTCCTTAAACCCTGTTCCAAATAAAGTCAGAATTCTGTTTCTACGGCCTCTCCCTGGGGGGAAAACAAAACTTCTGCAACACTGCCCTGGAGCTTTGAGAGGAGGTAGTGGCCACTTCTCTCAAACCGACCCTTCTGCTTTATGTGGAAGGTGCTGGGTAAAGACAGTAGCCTTTGGTCTTCTCAGCTTAGTTCTTCCTATGAACAAGCTGGAAGAAGCTCCTAGGATCCTCAGCCTGCCATCCTTGGGGTAGGTGTTGCTCTATAAGCTGAGGATAGAGAAGGAAGCACCCAACCTCTTTGCTGCACCAACCTGGGATTTAGCTCCTTCTGTACCAAGGATATGGGACAGTGAGCTCTACTGGTGGCCTGCCCGTCCAGGTCAGTACCATAGCTCTTGACTGAAAGTTAAGGAATACCATATCTTGGTCATACCTACCTGGATTTTGTTACACTGGTCAGTGGAGATGGAGTGGGTCAGGGCTCAAGTGTCAGAAACCCACCCTGTTCTTACTAATTAATATTAGTAGATCTTCTTGAAAAAATTCAAGAATTCTTTCTTCATACACTTAAGATAATGTTTCCAGAAACGTTTAAAAAAGGGTTTTATAAGTCGGGTATGGTGCTGCACACCTATAATCCCAGCCACTCAGGGGGCTGAGTGAGGAAGGTCACAAGTTCAAGGCCAGCCTGGGAAACTTGGTGAGATGGTGTCTGGAAAAATAAAAAGGCTGAGAATGCAACTCAATGGTGGAGCACCCCTAGGTTCAATCCCCAGTAACATAAATAAATAAAAACATAAAGGGTTTCATAAAGTTGATTTAAACCAGTTATGGTTGTTCCATTGAAGAATACTTAAAACTATCTAGATACCAAAATTTAAAATGTCTGATATCCAGTGAAAAAATTACCAAGAATTGCAAGAAAGACAGAAGAAAAATGGCGTATCTGGACATGCACAGACCATTTATAGCCACTGTATTCAAGTGAAATATCCTGGAAAACTTGTTCTGATTGGGTGAAATGGAATTGTGGTCCAGCTCTGGTTGGATAATACTTTTTTTTTTTTAAAGAGAGAAGGACAGTGAGAGAGAGAGAGAGGATCAATTTTTATTGAGCTTTTCACATGGCTTTCGTTGCTCTGACACTTAGTTGTGTACGTGGGTGGGGTTTGAACTATGTGCTTGCGCATGCCAGGCAAGTGCCGTAACCGCCGAGCCACCACTCCAGCCCCGGATAATACTTTTAGCATCAAACACCTGGAAATCTCCAGTTTATCTCATTGTTCATTCCAACTCACCTGAGAACAGGTTGATTGTCCACCCAGGTTCGAGGATCGTAGGCTCTGCCGGGGTCTCGAAGGCAGCGTTTGCCTCTCAGGTTGACCACTCCTCGAGATTCCTCTCTTGGATTACATTTGTTCCTAGCAGGTTACTGGGTTTTTATTTCAACCCTATATGGGATTTTAGGTTTTCTTTAATTTCCCAAATATTTTTTACTATTACATGAAGAGCAGTTTGGGACTTCACGTATATTTTTCTCTAAAGCATACATATCCAAAATGCTCTCACATTTGGCCATATTTTGTCAGACAAAAATGTCTCATGAGCAGTCAGGTTTTTAATGAAGAATTAATGCCAGGAGGGTGGCACATGCCTATTTTGCCCAGCTACTTGGGAGACAGAGGTGGGAGGATTGCCAGCTTGGGTAACGTAGCAGGACCATGTCTCAAACAAACAAAAAACAAAGGGCTGGGGATGTAGTTCAGTGGTAGGGGACTCCTGGGTTTAATACCTACTACTGAAAAAAAATTACCAATTCTTTACACCTTCAGAAAAATAGAAAGTTCATTTTGCTAAGCTAGGATCATTATAATATGAAAAGCATGCACACAGTATGAGAACAGTATGCCTTTGGAATGTAGACAAATTTTCAGCATAACACCAGCAAACTGAATACAGCAACATGGGAACAGAGTTACAGAACATGACAGACTGGGATTGTGTCACCATAATGTGGTTCAACATCTAGAAACCTGTTAACGCAGCCATCGTATCCATCCTGCTCAAAGCTTCCTCGTATCCCTCTGTGTGTGTGTGTGTGTGTGTGTGTGTGTTTTGTGGTAAGCATACTTAATGGGGATATGCTTATTACCTTATCATCGGGCACACCATGAGTGCATGCCCAAACTTAATACTTTAAACCTGCAGTCTTCTGTGTACATTCAGTCCTCAAAAAGCAGCTAATTAGCATGTTATGCCTTATTAAAACAAAGTCAAGATGTGATAATCACATCAACACAGACTATAACATTTGAAGAAATCCATCTTATAAGAAGTCTAAGTTACAGGATCATGTCATCAGCAAATAGAGAGAGTTTGACTTCCTCTCTTCCTATTTTTATCCCTTTGATTTCTTTCTCTTGCCTGATTGCTCTTGCTAGGGTCTCAAGAACAATATTGAATAAAAGAGGTGAGAGCGGACAGCCTTGTCTTGTTCCCGACTTTAGTGGGAATGCTTTCAGCTTTTCTCCATTTAGTATTATACTAGCTGAGGGTTTAGCATATATAGCCTTGACTAAGTTCAGAAATGGTCCTTTGAACCCCATCCTTTCTAGAGTTTTGAGCA
>PVKS010029567.1:0-25245 GCA_004027875.1 Aplodontia rufa | reverse complement strand
TAGGTGAGTTTCTCTTTTGATTGGGCCTATTGGGCATCCTGTAAGCTTCTTGGATGAGCATGTCAGATTCTAGTTTTATTTGAGGGAGGTTTTCTTTCAGGATCTCTTTGAGGATGTTTCTTATACCATTGGTATGGGTCTCAGTTTCTTCCTGTATTCCAATTATTCTCAGATTTTTCCTCTTCATTTCATCCCAGACATTCTTGAAATATTGGTCATGGTCATTCAATTTTTTTTTCTCTTTTGGTGTCTGAGCGCTCTAGCTTGGTCAATCTGTCTTCATTTTCGGAGGTTCTTTCTTCATTGGCAGAGGTTCAAAATAGGTGATTTAAAATAATAAAAAAAAGTGTTCTCTCCAATTCTGGAGAAGAGAAACCTGAACTTAAAATGTTAGAGACAGGCCTCCTCCAAAGAGGAGGCAAATATTCTTCCCTGGTGCTTCAAGTTTCAGGGGGCAGCAGTCATTCCTTGGCTTGTGGCTACTCTTCACCTGACTTTTCTGTGTTCTTGTTTCTCATGTATCACTATGTGTCATTGGAGTTAAGGCCCTCCCTGTTTCTCCATTGTAATCCCGTCTCAAAATGCTTAATTATATCCTCAACGACCCTTTCTCGATAGAAGGATACATGGACAGCCTGAAAGTTAAAACATGAACATATTTTTTAAGGCCACAATCCAATTAACTATAAGGATTTTATGAAATATGATTTCCAAATAACGTTCTCCTGTCTGTGGGTTTCCTTTTATTTTCTTGATTATGTTTTCTGATGGCAATCTTTTTCTTTTTTTAAAGAGAGGACAGTGAGAGAGAGAGAAAAGAGAGAATCAATTTTTATTGAGTTTTTCACATAACTTCCGTTGCTCTGACACTTAGTTGTGTACGTGGGTGCTGGGGTTTGAACCTGTGCACTTGCGTATACGAGGCAAGTGCTGTAACCCCTGAGCCACCATTCCAGCCCCTGATGACAACTTCTGATGATATGTAATTTGCCAATTCTTTTTCTTCTGGCAGATTTTGCCTTTGGTGTTTTTTAAACAAAGCAAATAAAGCATTACTTATAATAAATGAATTTTAGTCAATAATATGTCTGTTGTCTGGACACAAACCAGAATTTTCACTCATATCCTGGGAAAAATATAAAGGAAAAGAATGATTATAAGGTGAGACTGGCAAACAAACCATATAGTGTAGGACCCATGTTCTTGACAAAAACAAAGTTTACATTTTATACTTATAATAGTGGACATTGTTTGAGAGTTCTTGCTGCATATGTGTATTAGGCACAAGATATGATTAAAGAGCTTTACAAGAGGTATGCATTCTATCCTTACCGTATCGTGAGAATAAGATGGAATTTATGAAAGCTGCCTAAGAGAACTTACATGTTTTAAAAAAATATTAATGCCACCAGTGAGGGCCCAGATGTGAAAAAGAATTTTAACTCAGCACTGGAAAGTTCTTTAACTACACCGTAAAAATAAATTTCAAGTTGTGTCAAAAGAGGCACAAGTAGAAATTTATTTAGGAAAGCAAACAATACAGGAATGTGGGTCCAGAGAGTGAGAAGTGCTTTGGAGGTCTCAGGCTTTTTCTTTTAAAGGTGATCTTCAGTGTGCCCAGCATAACAAGCACAAGCCTAATGTGCTCAATTCCTTTGATTGTGGACTACAAAGCAGGTCTTGGTGGTCTGTTTCTCTCCAAAATCTTCAGGTTGATGTTATCTAGTTAATATATAGTACTTGGAATGTTCTCAGATCATGGGTCTCTAGCAATTGCTCTCTCTAGGCTTGCGTTAATCAGTCTAAAATCCATTTTTTTAACTAACAAAATTTATAGACACTAATTAACTGGCTTTCCAGTACTCTAAGATATACTAGACCTTTTAAGAATTCAGACTTTCAGGAATACCTACTAGTGGTAAAAGTGAGGGCATTCATGGAGTTCTTAGATCTAAAATTAAGTAACTATCACTTCACATTTCTCTAACTTTTATTGACGAAAATACTTAAAATCTATTCTCAGCAAACTTCAAGCATACATTATGTAATTATTAACCATAGTACCATACTAGTAATCAACAATATCTTTCTACATGTTCAACACTTTTAGATTCCAGATATGTCAGATCATGCAGTGTTTGTTTTTCTGGACCTGGCTTTTTGACTTAGCACAACATCCTTGGTGTTTTTATCCAATTTATCACAAATGTGAAGATTCCTTCTTTTTAAAGTCTGAATGCTAGTCCACTGTATGTAAGTGCATATTCATTTATATATACATATGTTTATATACATATATTGTGTATATATATGTGCACACACAATGCATATGTCCATATATAAATAGATATGTATGTATATATGTTTGTACATTTATAAATTTTTCAATGTAGTATTTGTACATGTTATTATCCTAATTTATCCTCTTTAGTTCCTGACATGGGATGCCTCAACTTTTGATAATTTGACTTCACAATGGTTCAAAGGCAAAGTGATATGCATTTAGTACAAACCACATTTCACATTTTTGAATTTTATTTTTTTCCAGGGTATAATATTCTCTAGTAATACTCGGAAGTTGTAGAGAGCCACATCTCTCAGTCAGCCAAGTTATCTTGAGGGTGAACAACAACATTTTACATCATACTGTGTGGTTAAGCTGTCATGCTCAGTAGTTAGGTGTACTGAACAGTTCTTTACTTTGAAAATTTCCAGTTAGCATGGGTTATCAGGATGTGACTCCAATTTCTTTAACAAATATTTCTGTATTGACTTATCTCCATCAACATAATGGGAATTTCCTTAATACCAAATAATGGAAATTTAAAAATATGAAACTATGGGTTTTGCATGACAGATGAGTGACAATTACAAGCAAAGGTTTGTGGTTTTATAACCAAGTTAAGTAAAATATTCAACTATTAATAAAATGAGTTTTATAGTTGTCACTTAGTGGAGCAGTGAAAAGAAATTCTACCAGGAAGAAATGGAAGCAGCTCTGTTCACTTTGCCTGGAAGTGAACACGATATATGGTGATTTATTAGCAGTTACTAATGCTTTTGTTTGACAGTCAGAGTTTAGAATCAACAGAATCAGAAGATGGGTGATAAAGAAGCCTGGAAAGAATGCTTCTGATAGACTTTTCAGAGTGGAAACACTGTGAAAATACAGATATCCCATTTGAACACTTGCCACAGGTCATCAATTACAGAGGAAGCTTTACTAATCTGATTCACAAACGACAATCTGTATGCATGTTAGTCTCGAGGCCCAGCTGCTCAAGTACTTGATCAATGGGTTCCCATAAAAAATAAATTGGAGGTTGTGTATTGCTAAACCACATAGAATTCCTCATAGAGCACAGGCCATTAGATATAATGAGACTCTTTAATACTGAGCTACTAATTTGAATCAATATACTGTGAAAATTGGTCAGCAACTTTAGTGGCAGGTCGATTATGAGGTTAATTTTGAGGAATCTCTACATCATGAATAAAGTAAAATTTCTCTCAGTGTTTGAACTTGGGTACTCATATGCCATTTCTTCCTTACCATAAAACTTTGTCTATGCATTTAAGCAACGACTCATTCGTCATCATAATATTCTATACAAATTTGATTCAGATTAAGGAATTATTTATAGCACAACAAATGAGGCAGTGAGTTCAACTATGGGATTTTCCAGAGTGGACATTTACATGATTACTCAAACACAGCTGGTCAAGAAAAATGGTGACATAACTTAGTGAAAACTCCTTGGTGTCTCTCCTGGAGAACAGGATCTTCATTTGCTCAATTTGGGAACGAAGATGGGAGGAGGGAAGCACCTCTCACTGTTACACTGCGTCACACATTCAGTTTTCTTTCCATGCCTACACTTTTGTTCTCTCCTGACTTGGAGGTCTTGATTCATAAGAAAAATATTTCCAGAGAAGACAAATATGGTCGTTAAGTTGAAAATCAAGAGTGGCTATTGGGTATTTGAATTAAATCTAATAAACGTGCATACGCAAGAATCTTCTACGTTGGTATTTGTTAAGATGATTCTAATTTAAAAATCAGTGAGAATTGAGGTCTGTTAGTCAGTTTTGTATCCCTATAATGGAAATACCTGACAAGAACAACCTTGAGGAGGGAAAGTTTGTTTTGACTCATGGTTTCAGAGATTCCATCCAAGGTGGGTGGTTGCATTGCTGGGGTCCCAGATTGAAGCAGGGCACCATGGTAGAAGGGAATGGCAAAGGGAAGGTGTTCAGAACAGAGCTGCTTGGAAACTAGGAGGATGGAGGAGGGCTTCAGGGAAGATGAACCTTTCCAGGGAATACCCCCATTTATTTACCTCCTGCAGCCAGGCCCCACCTGCCTGCCTTTACCACCCAGTCAGTCCATTCAAACTGGAATGGACCAGTTAGGTTGCAGCTCTCACAATCTAAGCATTTTATCTCTGAACATTTCTGCTTTAACACAGCAGTTTTGGGGGGCATCTTATAGTCAAACCATAAGATAAGGAGAACCTGTGTTTCTGCTTTATTTATATATTCTTAGTGTGGAGAGTGCAACAGAAAGCAACAGAAATATTTCTGTTTCTAGCAGATGCTATTTGACTGTTGTTCCAACAATTTAAATTATTGGGTAACACCAGCTGTATTTTTGTTTGTTTTTTTTTTTTCAATGCTTTTCTTTCTGAATATTCAGAAAATCCATGGAATGTACTCAACATTTCAGGCTAGCATCAAAGACATATATATGTATAAAGATGTTCAGCATTCTGGGTAGGAAAAAACGTTATTTAAAATGTAGTGATTGAACTAAGTTGATGAATTGGTGTACCCATGAGGAAGAAATGAGTTTATAGGTGAAAAACAAGCATCAAAGAGTTGCCTGCTAGTCCTTCAATGGTATATTTATGCTGTGATATGCTCAGGTTTACAATTCATACTGCATGATCAAACAAGATTGCAAACCATGTCATTCCTAACAGCTATTTTTTGATTTTTGTAAGATCTGTAAAGATGTTCTGGGATTTTATTCTTGGTGAATTATTCTTTAACAATCAGTTAAAAATAATTATTTCTTTGCATTTTGCTATGTAGTTTAATAAATGTTTTTGAGTTGTTTTCTAAAGCTATTACATAAAGAAAATATAAATCTGTGCTGTCTTAAAGAAATGTAACATATCTCTGCACTTTATTTAGTCTTTCACAAGTTGAAGACAATAAAGCACTAAAGAAATAATCAATATTTAACTTTATCACATAGAATAAGGTGTTAAGGATGAAAAAAGCATTTTTGTTCTATCATAAAATATTTTGTTCCTCTGAGAACTGCATATGTTCAATCTTTTTTTAGGAATTTGCATTGTTCTTATAACTGAGTTTTAATTCATTTAATGTACAATTCTGGGAGCAAATTACTACATATATTTGAAATTTTGGGAATATGTTACATGCCAAAAATATTTACATATAACTTGACAAATA
Organism: Aplodontia rufa; assembly: GCA_004027875.1. Taxonomy (NCBI): domain Eukaryota; kingdom Metazoa; phylum Chordata; class Mammalia; order Rodentia; family Aplodontiidae; genus Aplodontia; species Aplodontia rufa. Next base: position 19,764 of record PVKS010029567.1, on the reverse strand, counting down.
AATATTTTAGGTATTTGAATGAAATAATTGCCATGCATTTATGTTATTAAATATATTTATTATGTGTTAGCAATATACGAACCACTGTACTAAGTGTAAATTTTAGTCTTTGAGAAGGAGATAAATAAGAAAATAACATTGTTTTATTTTTTCTATTCCTACATCATTTTAATTGTGTTAATGAAATCCAATAAAGCAAACTCCATTTTTTTTTTTTGCTTTTTGCTTTTCCTTTTTAGAGAAAGAGAGAATCAATTTTTATTGAGTTTTTCACATGGCCTTCATTGCTCTGACACTTACTTGTGTACATGGGTGTTGGGGTTTGAACTCATGTACTTGCATATGCCGGGCAAGCGCCATAACCGCCGAGCCACCGCTCCAGACCCACAAACTCCATTGTTATGCCCTATACAGTTTGTCACTTTTATGTTATCTTTTCTTCAGTTTGTTTTTCTCTTCATATTTTGGTGGAAAGGTAGAATAAGACAAAAACAACAATGAGGTTGCCTTGTGAAAAAGGTTAAGCAAAATGTGTTAAGTTGTAGAGTAGAATATAAAAATTGTGGTTTTGAGCGTATTTCAGAGAAGTTAATTAAAATGTTATCCATCAGTACAGACAGATAAACTTGTTGAACAAATTCTAGGTTATTTTTCATATTGTGAAAGGTATAGAGAGTCTGATTGGATAATTTCCCAATAAGGAGGTATTACTGAAGTTTGGATTTTAAGGAAGCAGTTCACAGTGCTCCACTGATTATTAAATGTAAAATGTGCAAAATTATAATAAAACAGTAGTTATAAATGGGAACTAGAGCAATTTGTAGATATTCAAAACTTCTGGAATTTAAAACCTATTTAACATTATTATTGTGGCATTTTGAAGTATTTAGAGTTGGTTTCTTGGGAATTAAGTATTTTCTTTTGAATTTATATAACAGCCCTAAATCTTTTAAAAGACCTGTTAAACTCTTTATTTCTTAGGGTATAAATGACTGGATTGAGGATAGGTGAGAAAGCAGAGTAAAACATAGCAAGAAATTTGTCCAGCCAGGTGATGTTCAGTGGCCACACATAGATGAAGATGCAGGGCACAAAGAAGATCACCACCACTGTGACGTGGGCACTGCAGGTGGACAGGGCCTTAGACGCACCAGTTTTAGAGCTCTGGTGAACAGTGAGAAGAATATACGTGTAGGATATTAGCAACAGAATAAAGCAGGTTACAGCCACAATCCCACTGTCAACATTCATTAATATTCCCAAATCAGAAGAATCCATGCAGGCCAGCTTGATCACCAGTGGTATGTCACAGAAGAAGCTATCTATTTCCCTGGGGCCACAGAAAGGCAACTGCACAATCACAGCCATTTGACTCGTGGCATGCACAAAGCCAGCAGTCCAGGATATCAGCACCAGTCATAGGCTATGACCACCAAGACTACCATCCCATTCCCTCCAAGAAAAGAAAAAAAGAACCTGACACATGTAGCCTCCAGAGGAAATGGTCTTGTCCTCCCTGAGAAAGTCTGTGATCATCTGAGTACTGGCACTGAGGTCAGCCACATATCAACAAAGGACAGGTTAGCTCGTAAGAAGTACATGGGGGAATGGAGATGAGTGTCATTGATGATTAACATCAGAATCACAACATTCCCAGAAACAATGATCAGGTAAAGCATCAAAAATATAATGAAGAGCAAAACCTCCACCTTCCATGAGTCTGCAAGTTCCAGAAACACAAATTGACACTACAGACTGATTTCTGCCATCCATTTTATTCAGTGCATCCTCTAAAATAACTTAGGCAGAAGAATAGATTATCAATTAGTGGGGTTGAAAAAGGCACTTTAATTTTAGGATTTTATATTTACATTGAACTTTAACTTCTATATATGAAGTTGAAAAGAATAATTAGGATGAGAAATTTTGGCCATATGTGAATAACATTATGTTCAAAATTGAAGTTAGCTGACTAACTTTCCAAGATTCTGGACATGAGAATTTTTTTGTTTGTTTTAATATAAACAATCTACTGGAAGAGAACTCACAAGAAGGGAGTGAAGAAAGTAGTACAGCAAGGTTGAAAGGTTAAATGATGATTATAGATTCACCTGGAAACTAGCCTCAGCCCACTAGTTATAAAATAAAATTTTAGTGTAGAACTAATAATCATCACACTAAGTAACAAAATGAAATCACTAACTGGGGAAGATGATGAACTGACTTTGAAATTCAGCACAGTTGTAATAATGCAATCTTAATATTTTTTAAACTGGGCATAATAATTCCTTTAAGACTCTGCTTAAAACTTCTATGACATTATAAAATTCAAATTTTATCTTATACTTCTAAACTATAAGTTGGGACAACCTTTATGAGAAAAGCTCTTATAACAAATATCTTAAACTAAATAATCCACATACTGGCACGATCCTATGGAAACAAAAACAGGTTTGAATTTTATCATCTATTAAAAGCTAAAATATAATAGAATTTATTAAGTAAACTGTATAGAATAGAAAGTATCAGTATAGAGTCAGGTAGAGATGTTTTAACCAAAGAGGATGGCAGCTCAAAGTTAGGGTTAATCTTGAACTCTGACCATTCCATACAAATTCAGGTTATCAAAAAGCTGACCTTTGAGTATACCAATGGATAACGCAAAATCCCTAAGCTTTGAAACATTAGCCTCCTGACTGTGAACATTTCCAATGTCCCCTATATCCTCCATCTTCTATCTATCATCTATCTATCATCCATCATCTACCATCTGTTATCTATCATCTATCCATTATTTATCATCCATCTATATCTATCATCTATCATGTATCCATTGATATCTACCATCTATATTTATCATCTATATATTATATGCAAGATTAGAATTTACTGTTATTACTAAATGAATATGAAGTTAAACTTTCAGTGAATACTGATTATTCACCTTTAAATATAATGATGTTGCTTATAGTATCTCTAAATGCTCAAGTCTTCTCAAGCTGAATGATTGAAAATAACTGCCCAATTTATTTTTCCCTTCATTGTGTTTCAGTATGTTGATCTCAACTTCTTTCAGCCCTTGAAATCTCCATGGTGGGCACAGGGACAGCATGAGTAACACATACCATTACCTTATTGTGAATAGTATTTCCTCTTCTATTGTTCTGAAAACTCAGAATCATAATTAAAGATAAGATGAAATGAAATTCTTCAAAACACATTAGATAGCATTTATATTTGCTATGGAAAACAGGACATATGATAGTAATATTTTACTTGAAAATGAACATGTCTTCAACAATAGAAATTTACCCAATTTCTAAGGGCAATGCATTGGTATTGAGTACAATATTTATGCCCTCTGCAAATTCGAACAATCTGTTCTGATTCTGAAAACTTAATTTCTTCTTAACACAAATTTTTCCAGGATAAATTTTCAAAAATTAGTTCTGTACCTGCTAGAATAACTTACATAGATGATAATTAATTGAGAAAGTAGAGTTTTAAATATGTTTGAGAAAAGAATTTGTTAAAAGATGACTATGTAGCTTCTTTAAGAAATTGCACACATTTTTGGTAAAATTCAAGTTAGTAATTGTTATTAATGATGATGAATATTTATATTAACATATTTATAATAGCTAGCATGTATAAGAATTAGTAGATTAACCACAGGTTTTTATATTAGACCCAACTGAAGTCTCACCCTATTACTTGTTGACCTAATGATCTCATAATAAGTCTGTTTCTGTTTCCATTTCCTTACATCTAAAATGAGCACAATTAATAGATATTTTGTAAAGATCTAAAGGAAAATATAAAACCATTAATGTGAATTAAACCTAATTTAAAACTTAATTTCCAGTTAATACAAAACTTTTGTTGCTTAAGGACTCAAGAGTATGGTAATAAAGAATTATTTTATATCTCCATTCTTTTTTATTCAGAATTAAACGAATGCATAAGTATTATTTGATTTCTTGGGTGAGTAAAGATTAAGCTACAATGTTGATTTTTCCCCTACATACCTCCTTTTCCTCCCTCCTTTTCCCTTTCCTCCCACCTCTCCTGTTCCCCTTTCACCACCTACGAATCTATGTTTCCCATAGATGATGTGATGCTTCCAGTTTTGTGAGTCTAGCACATGTCCATGACAACTTTCACCCAAGCCTGACTTTTGTTATATCCTCCACAATAGGGAAATCATTTGTCCTTTACGTTTCTGGGTTTGCCTAATTTTGCTCAGCATAATTTCTTTCGTTGCCATTTCATTTACCTTCAAATGTCATAATATTGTTTTGTTTCTAATACTTGAATTGAACTCCATTGTAAACATGTATATGCCAGAGCTTCTGGATACAGTGAGGGGCATCAGGGTTGGTTTCATAATTTAGCTATTGTAAATTGAGCTGCTATGAACACTGATTTTGCTGTGTCACTGTAATGTGCTGATTCTCTCTCTTCTGGAAAAATACCCAGAAGAGGGAGGGATAGCTGGGTCTAACGTTGGATCAATCCCTAATTTTTTGAGGAGTCTCCACATTGCTTTCCAGAGAGGCTGTACCAGTCTGTAGTTCCACCAACAGTGTGCTAGTGTTCCTATCTCCCTACAACTCCTCCAGCATCTATTATTGTTTATATGCTTCATCTTTGCCAATTTGACTGGAGTGACGTGAAATCTTAATGTTGTTTTGATTTTCATTTCTCTAATTACTAGTGGTTTAGAATACTTTCTTGTGTATTCATTGGCTTGCTCAATTTCCTTTGTTGAGAAGTTTCTATTTAGCTCTCTCATCCATTTATTGATTGGATTGTTTGTGTTTTTGATATTAAGTTTTTTGAGTTCTTTGTAAATTTTGGATATTAGTCCCCTGTTGGAGGACTCACAGGTCTTGATTATCTCCTATTCCTTAAGTATTCTCTTGATTCTCTTGACAGTTTTGGCCAATTCCTTTGCTGAGGAAAAGCTTTTTAATTTAATTTCATCCTACTCATTGAGTTTTTACTTTAATTCTTTCACTTTAGGGGTCTTGTTGAGAAAGTCTTCGCTTACTGCCATATGCTGGAGTGTTTGTCTTAATTTTTCTTCTAGCAGTTGCATGGTAGCTGATTTAATTCCTAGTTCTTTGAACTATTTAAATTTGATTTTTGTGCAAGGTGAGAGATAAGGATCTAATTTCAACTTTCTGCAAGTGTGTGTCCAGTTCATCCAGCACCATTTGTTGAATAGGCTGTCATTACTCTATGTTTGACCATCTTTGTCAAATATCAGATGATTGAAGATTTGTTGGTTTATCTCAGTCTTCTATTCTATTCCATTGGTCTTCATGCCTATCTTGATACCAATACCATGCTGTTTTTGTTACTACAGCTCTGTATTATAATTTTTGATCTGGTATTGTGAAACCACCTATTTAATCTCTTGCTTAGCAAATATTTTGGCTATTCTGATTTTCTTATAATTCCAAATAAATTACAGAATTGCTTTTTCTATATCTGTGAAGAATGACATTGGTATCTTGATGGTGATTGTGTTAAATCTGCTCTTTTGTCAGAATGGCCGTTTTAATTACATTGATTTTTGCCTAACCAAAAACATGGGATGTCTTTCGTTCTTCTAGGGTCTTCTTCAGTTTCTTTCTTCAATGTCCTATAATTTTCACTGCAGAGGTCTTTTAATTCCCTTGTTAGATTAATTCCAACATATTTTACTCTTTTAGAGAATATTGTGAATGTGACTAATATCCTGATTTCTCCTCCTCCCCTATTATTTTTAGTATATACAAAAGCTAAATGAAAGATATATGAAATATTTATGGGTATTGAACTTGTAGCTTGCCACTTTCCTAATTCTGTTCATAAGCTCAAGCAGTTTTCTGGTGGTATATTTGGATATTCCAGGTACAGAATCATGTCATCATGATAGTTTGACTTCTCTTCCTATTCTTTGATATTCTTCTCTTTCCTGATTACTCCAGCTAGGGTCTCAAGGACTATATTGAATAAAAGTGGTGAGAGAGAGCAGCCTTGACTTGTTTCTGAGTTTGGTGGAACTCATTTAGTATTAAACAAGCAATGTGTTTATCATTAAAAAGCCTTTCTTTACGTAGCTAAGATACATTCCTTTGATCCCTATCTTCTCCAAAGTTTAAACACAAATGGATGATGTATTTTGCCAAAGACCTTTTCTGCATCAATTAATGATTGTGTGGATTTTGTCATTAATTCTGTTTAAATGTTGAATCACATTTGTTTATTTGCATATGTTAAACCAGCTTTGCATAACTGGAATGAAGCCCACTTGGTCTTGATGAATTATCTTCTTGACCTGGTTTTGAATGCAGTTTGCTAGAAATTTATTAATGTTTTTTGTGTCAGTACTCACTAGAGATATTGGTCTGTAGTTTTCTTTTCTTTATATATCTTTGTTGGGTTTTGGTATCAGAGTTATGGTTGTCTCATAAAAAGTGTTTGGGAGAATTCTCTACTTTTTAAATTCTTGGAATAGCTTAATAAAGAGAAGTGGTACCTCCTCCTTAAAAGTGTGGTAAAATTTTACAGGACTTCCATCGGGTCCTGGGCTTTTCTTTTTTGGAATGCTTTTAATTGCAATATGAATTTTGTTGCTGATTATTGGGTTGTTTAGGCTTTCAATATTTTTCTGTGTTTATTTGAGAGTCATGTAAATGTCTAAAAATTTGTCCATTACTTCCAGGTTATCTAATTTAGAGGAATATAGTTTTTCAAAATAGGTTCTGATAATCCATTGGATTTCTGTGGTACCAGTGATGATCACAATCTTTTTGTTGGTTATTTTACTGATTTGCTTCATTTCTTTCCTTCATTTCAAGAGATTGGCTAGTCGTTGGTCAATTTTATTTAGTTTCTCAAAGAACCAGCTCTTTATTTCTTTGATGTTTGTATTGATTTTTTTTTTTTTGTTCTCGATTTCATTAATTTCTGCTCAAAGTTTGATTATTTCCTACCTTCTTCTGGCTTTGGGATTAGACTGCATAAGTTTATTTATTTGAGATCTCTCCTGATTTATAATGAATTTTTCCCTTAAGAATGCTTTCATGTTGTACCAGAAGTTTTTGATGTTATGTCTTCATTCTTATTCACATCCAGGAATTTCTTGATTTCTGCTTTCATGTCTTCTTGGATTCATTCTTCATTTAATGGGGTACTATTCAATCTCCACGTCTGTGTGTATTTTTCTGTTATAATTGGTAGGATCATGGTGTCATGCTCTTATAGAATACATGGGATAAAATTGACTTTCTATATTTGCTGAGATTTCCTTTGTGAACTAGAATATAATCTATTTTGGAAAAGGATCCATTCACTGCTGAGAAGGTAAACTCAGTCTATTTCAAGTGGAATATTCAGTAGATATCTGTTAAATTAATTTTTTGGAGTTGTTTGGGCTGGAGATATCTTTATTGTTATTTTTGCATTGGTAATCTGTCTATTTGTTATACAGTAGTATTAATTCTCTCAGTATTATCATGTTGGGCTTTATGTCATGGAGTATTTTTTCTACATACTTGGGAATGTTGTTATTTGGAACATAAATATATACTATAGTATATCTTCCTGATGTATTTTTCCCTCTACTTGATATAATGGCCTTCTTTATATCCTCTGACTAAGTTTTGATTGAAATCTTTGTCAGATATAAGTATAGCAATACCTTCTTGCTTTCATGGGACTTAAGCATGACAGATTTTTTTCCATCTTTTCATCATCAATCTGTGGATGTCTTTGGCTGCAAGATGGGTCTCCTGTAAGCAGCATATTGTTTGATTGTTTTATTCTATCAACTAATCTCTGTCTTTTGTTGGTGTGTTGAGCATTCACATTTAGTGTTAGGATAGTAATGTGGTTGTGTTTCATAGTCATTGTATTTTATTAGTGAATTCTGTGCTCTCTCAGTAGTCTTTGGGTAACACATACTTTTCTTGAATTTCCTGTTTGTAGCTTTTGAGGATTGTTTGCTTGTTCTTCTATATGGTGTTTATGTTTGAGAATTCTTTGTAATGTTGGATTTCTGTTCATGTTTGTTGCAAGTTTAATCTTATCAGGAAAATGTTCTTATTTTCCCTTCAAATTTGAAGCTGAATTTTGCTGGGTACAGTATTCTCAGTTACAGGTTTTGATCATTCAGAGATTGAAATATCTTCTTGCATGATCTTCTTTCTTCTAAAGTCTGAGCTGAAAAATCAAACCTGATTTCATTGGTTTTCCTCTGAATGTGATTTGGTATTTCTCTTTTACAGCTTTTAATATTCTTTCCTTGATTTCCCTGTTATAGATTTTGAGTAAGTTGTGTCTTGGTGAGCTTCTCATTTGATTAGGCTTATTGGATGTCCTATAGGCTTCCTGGATAAACATATCTAACTCTATTCTAATATAGGAAATTTTTTCTTTATTTGATTAACAACATTTTTATGACATTTTTGGTGTTGATTTCTTTTGTATCCCAATTATTCTTAGAGTGTTTCTTCTGATTTCATTCCAGATGTTTTGAAAATTTTACTCATGCTTTGTGAGTTTTTTCTTTTTTCTTTTTGTCATCTGTGCACTCACGCTGACTCAGGGTATCCTCATTGTCGAAAGTGTTTTCTTCAAGAGCTGAGGTTCTGTTTTGTATAGAAGTTAGTCTATTATTAAATTCTTCCATCCTTCCTCTAATATGATTGATTGAAGATTTTAGGTCCATTACTTCCTTTCTCAGAATGTCAATTTCTTTGATAATACAGTTTTTCATCTCCTGAGTTTTCTCATGTAGTTCCTTCATTAGATCTTCTTTCAGCTCATTGTTCCTTTTAATAATCAGATCGCTGTTAATTTTTTCTAGGTATTCATCCCACTCCTGGACCATGTATTCCTTGATAGAGAAGTTTTGGTTTTGAGGTGAAACTTTTTTAGTTTGATTCCTCATCTTTAAAGAGCTTCTTCTAGAACTTTAAATTGAGGTTCCCTATGTGGAAGCAAGGCAAATCTTTGGATGTTTCTTCCTTGCATGTCAAAGGGTCAGGTCAGACACCACCTCTCTGATGAATACCTTCTTACAGAAAGCTGCTTCTACCTGAAGGAGCATTTTGCTGCACCTTTTGGATGTAACCTCCAGGACATATGGAACCTAGTGGGCTTGCAGGGTAGCCTTCTGGATTGGTAAAGCTCAGAGGCAGCAGTGTGTCACTGGTTCCTGTGGTCCTGTAGGTGCAGCATGGGCTGCTGGAATGGGCCTAACTATACATTGTGCTGGTACCTCTGATAGTTGGCTGTGGGGAAGTTGGCACAATATATCAGGACCCAGTGGTCATGTGCTGCATCCGAGCAACTCCAGGCGGGGATCCTCAGGGTGTATCAGATGTGCCTGCTCTGGCTGGCTGGGACCAGAGACCGGGGCCCCCAATGGCAGTAGGGCAGGTCCAGCCATGGGATCCTTGGATGTTTCCTGGGTGCCAGCCTGGGCCAGCCTGGACTAGGGTTGTTTCTCCATTCTTTGTGGTGGTTTTTGATGTAGTCACATTTCTAAAGCAGTGGGCCATATTTGTGTTGGTCAGCTGAACTCTTTCTTTAAGCAAAATATATGCAATTGCCTGTTTTTGAAGGCCTGATACTAATATTTTCTCTGAACTAACATGCACCTACTCAGTAACCACAGGAGATGCAGATGCAGCAGACTGATCTGATACGCTGCTTGCTCTCCAGGAAGATAAAAACTCGTTCTGCCTTCACCTGTCTTGCCCAGGAGACATTACTACCATTTTAGAGGACCTGAGATAATAGACAATAGGAGATTCTACTAAGCACCTTTGGAACACTTATTTTTAAATTATGTGTAATTCCCATAAAAGGGACTTGTCAGCTCTGGAATTAATGAAATTGAAAATGTAGGCAAAGGAGTCAAACTGACTTACTCTTTTAGGAGAATTAAAATAGTGCAATAAAAGTATTCATTCTTTTTAATGTAACATAATTCCATAAGGATTTTTAATGGCATAAGTACTAAACTGTGTGATATTCTGAATATTTATACTTTTCAAGCATATAATAAAACAGACAATTTATTAGGCTGCAGATGAGAAATACAGGGATTTTCTAATATCTCCTGATGCTTTCTTTGGTTCTTAGGTTTGGTGTATCCAAATTTTATTATTTGGCTTTAGATTTGTGATCCTTTTTACTTCTATCTTTATGCTAAAGTTATTGCTGAACTATGTACTTTCTGATATAAAGATGTGTATCCTCTTCTAAGGCAGGGACCATTAGAAGGCTAGCTGGAAGCTGCCCATGTTGATTGGCAGACAGAGAACTGTGAGCTCCTTATACAGACTTCAGAGCAATTGCTGAGGTAGAATATATTGGTGTAGGTACACTTTTTTTAAGACTATAACCATTCCAGTCTGGATAAGAGGACAAAGCCCATGAATTGAGTTTTTGAAAGTTCAGAGGTTAAAGGAACCATTCACTACAGGCATAGTGGGCGTTCTTCAAACATATATTTGGCTGGCACATGGGCACTTGCCTGTAAATTCCAGCAGCTCAGGAGGCTGAGGCAGGAGGATCACAAGTTCAATGCTGATCTTAGCAATTTATAAAGATCCTTGCTGTAAAATAAAAAAGACTGAGGATGTGGAACAGTGATTAATCAACCCTGGGTTAAATCCCTGGTTAAAAAAAAAACAACCAAAACAAACAAACAAACAGAAAAAAGATACCCAGATCTAGAGATATTTCAAGAATAATCTTAAAGGAGAGATTCAGAGAGGTAAGACAATTTACTACACACTACATTTTTTTCTTAGAGCAGATTCTCTTTCTTTCTGAAGTGGGTTTATGATGACATGCATTGCTGGGTGGAGACAGCATCTATGGAAGTGCTCTCTCTCAGCATGATCTATATTCACCAACTGAAGCAGTCCCTTGGTTGAAGTTTTCTATTCTATGCTGTGAACAGAACAAGAATCATGGAAATAATTATCTGAACATCTCTTGGGGTTTTCTTTCTAAGAGTGATATCAGTGTTGCATACTCTTGAGGTCAGAATAGAAAGACTAGTAAAAATTCATACAGATCATCCTAATTTTAAAAATTAGTAAAGTTTTAAAACATTTGGTTCATAAGTAGTATGGAGATATCTTCTGAGATCTTATTCTGTAACTCTATCTACATAATCACATTTAATAAAAATTTTATTTTCAATTGCTAGAGAGGTCATATGCTGAAGAGTGTGCCACATAACCACAAACACAAAGCTGTGATATGATGCATTGAGTGTCCTGAGGCATGTCAAGGTTGTCTGAACAGGCAGGGAATCTTGGTCATACGTCCTGAAAATTATTCTATGATTACATGAGATGTTGGCTGTTGTGAAAATGATATGAAATTATCCAGGCATTTTTAAGTTTGTAAAAAGTATATTGAGTGAGTTTAAAATACCCTTATTTTCATTTCTTAGCTTTAATACAACACTTGGTAGTGCACCAACATATAATAAGCTGATTGTATTTAACATGTACAATTTAGTAAGTGTGGACACATGTATACAGCCATGAAATGACCATCACCATCCACAGTGACATGTGCCTCAGTCCCACAGCTTCCTCACCCCGGGACAACCTCTTTCCAGTCCTTCCACATATTCTCCCTCAACAGAAAGCCATCAGTCTGTGACTTCAAGCAGTCTGGACTCTTCTTAAATCTGACTTCTTTCTATCATCATACTTATTTTGATGGTTGTCATGTAGGTGTTTGCATCAGGAGAACATTCCTTTTTGTTGCTGAAAAATATACAATTGATTTTAAAGATGACCACGTTGTTATCCATTCATCTGTTGAAGTGGATTTATGTTCTTTCCAGTTTGGTACTATTACAAATGAAGCTACTTTGCACATTTGTGTACACATTTGGGTAAGCTGAATTCTTTCTTAATTCCTTGAGGCTTGTTTTATGGCCCAGAATATTCCATAACTTGGCAGATGTCTGTGTGCTTCAAAAAAAAGGAATAATTTTATATTTTTTGTCAAAATATTGAGTAAATCTGAATTATATAAAAATAGTTAAGCTCTGAAGAATTATTTATCAATTTTTGTCAGTGCAGTTTTGGTAATTTATTATTATAATTTTCTCTTTGTGCCTCCTTATTGTAGTTTTATTAATTGCATTCCCACATTTTGGCATTATGATTAGGGACAGGCATAACTGAAATTCTTAGGTCACCCTGATGAAATAACTGCTATCTCTATGGGAGATGACCTTCTTTTGTCTGTGGTAGTATTTTTTGTCCTGAAATATACCTTCCATATTATAGTCACAAATGTTATCATTTTGTTTGTGTTAACATTGTGTGTGTATTACTATCCTTCTTTAATAAGTTGGGTTTTTATGAGACTGTTAATTCCCCAGTGGATACTGTTAGTACCTTTCTTGACAATTTATTGACCAAAAATATCTGGAATTCTTCCTGTGCTCACTATTTCATCCCAGTGAACGGTGTGTTTCTTTTAGTACCATTACTAAGCTTTTCTCATTAATTCATATTTGTAGCAGATTTTGAAGTCAGACAGTGTGATGCCTCCAGCTTTGTTCAATTGGTACAAGATTGTTTTGACTCTTTCAGGTTCTTTTTTGGTCACATAGGAATTTAGATTGGATTCCATTGGATTTAGATTAGGACTGTCTTGAATTGATAGATTTCTGTAAAGAATATGGACATTTTAGCAAGATGACTTCTTGTCTCTTGCACTTTATGAATTCTGTATATATTTCTATTTATTTGTGCCATCACTTACTGGCAACAAAAGTCTTTCAATTTTTTAAATTAAATTTCTACCTTTTTTTAATTTTGTGGTTATTATAATTGGTGTTGTTTCCAGATTTCTTTTACATTTTGTGTATGATTATTATGTGAAAATATTACTAACTTTTATAAATTGTTTTTGTATTCTGCAACATTCATAAATTCAGTTATAAGATCTAACAATTTTCAGGTGAATTCTGTAAGTCTTTTATATATAATTTCATGTCATCTGAAAATTAGACAGTTTGGCTCCTTTCTTCCCCATTCGGACATATTTTATTTCTTTCACCTTCCAAGGGGCTGAGATTTCCAGTGCTGAGTTGTCATAGAAGTGGTAACACTAAGCATGTTTTTCTTCTTCTTGGTAAGCAAAAAGTTTTGAGCTTTTCAACAAGCAAAGGACTTGTCTTATTGGGCCTAATTTGTTGAGTTTTTGTGAAGAAAGCATGATAAATTTTGCTAAATGCTTTTTCTGCATGTATTGACACGAATGTATGCTAATTCTCACTTCCGTTCTGTCACTGTGCTTTATGCCATCTACAGATTTGCCTATGTTGGACTATCTGTGCTGGCTTTGGAATAACCTACTTTATTGTGGTAGGTTTTAGGTTTAATATGTTGTTGCTTTCAGTTTGTGAGTATTTTCCTGGGAATTTCTGTATCTATGTTCATCCGGAATTCTGACCTGTACTTATTTTTTTTTTTCGGTGTTCTAATTTATGATGTCTAGAAGGATATTTGTCCCCTTTAAAAATGAGTTTGGAGGGGCTGGAGCAGTGGCTCAGCGGTTTCAATGCTTGCCTGGCAAGCACCAGGACTCGGGTTCAAACTCCAGCACCATGTACACAACTAAGTGTTGGAGCAACTAAGGCCATGTGAATAACTAAATAAAGTTGTTTTTCTCTTTCTCTGTCTCACTCACTGTCCCTCTCTCTTAAAAAAAATTTTTAAAAAAATTTAAAAAATGAATTTGGAAATACATCTTCATGATACTTCTTTTTAGAAAAAAAATTGAGAAATGTCAATATTTTTTCTATTTAAAAATCCAGCAGTGTGGCCATCTGTTCTAAGTTTTCTCTGATGGGAGATGGTGTTCTACTGGTTCAATATCCTCAATTTCTATTGAGCTTGTCAAAATTTCTATTTCTTTATGGTTTAATTTTGGTATATGGTTTCTAGGAATTGTCTTCTAGGTTGTGTACTTTATTAGAAAACATTTCTGTACAGTAGCCTTTTATTATCCTTTATATTTCTGAGCTCTAAGTTTTAATGTCTCCTTTCTGCTTTTATTTATTTGAGTTTTCCTGCTCTACTTTTCACTTAATATATCCCAAGGTTTCTAGTTTTGATTTTTTTTTCCAGAATCTGTTTTAGTTTGTTGATTTTTTTTACATTATTTATCTAGACTATACTTTAATTTCCTCCTTCATCTTTAATTTTATTCCTCCTACAATCTTGTTGTTTTCTAATTCTTTTTAGTTGTCACATTAGGCTATCTGATATTTTCTTTTTTGATGTTGACCTTTAATAGCTATAAACTTTCTTATAGCTATATATGTTGCATTAATTAGTTATAGTAAGTTGTATATCCTTGTTATTTTTTATTTTTTTCAAAATTTCCATTTTACTTCTTCCTTAGCCCATTGGTTGTTTAGGCTCACATTAATTAGCTCCCGTACAATTTTATGTTATCTAAAATTCTGCTACTCATTTATTCTAGTTTCAACACATTGTGGTCAGAATAAATACCTGATGTCATTTGTATCTTAAACTTTTGGACTTGCTTTGTGGCCTAACACACTATCTATCATGGAGACTGTTCTTTGCATGCTTAAGAAGAGTGTATACACTGATGCTGTTGGATAGGATGTTAGATAAATATTTGTTAATTCCATTCACTCTATAGCATAATGTAGATCTGATTTTTCAGTATTTATTTTGTGTCTGTATGATAGATCTGTTATTAAAACTGAACTCTTGAAAGCCTTTATTATCTTATATTTTAAATCCATCTTCAGTGTTGAGTATGTATATATTTACAATTGCTGTATTGCTCTAATGAATTAATATTTTAACCATCATATAATGATCTTCTAATTTCTTTCTATGCTTTTTAAAATTGAAGTTTGTTTTATATGGTGTAAGTATAACAACCACTGCTCTCTTTGATTTCCTTTTGCACATACCCTATGGGTAGAATCCTTTATTTTAAGTGTCTACTTAAACTTGATTTGCATTAAAATTAAAATTTTTCCTTACCCTTCCCATATTTTATGCTTCCAATGTCATAATTTAACTCATGTTAAACGCTATAAATCCCCTAACAAATTTCTGAGGTTTTGAAAATACTTTCAAATCTGTAAAATTTCTTTTTGTTAACAATTGCTTTTTGATTTTTTTGCTAAATCATTTATACGCATAGTGAAGTTTCCTGAGGTCCTTTAAAGCAATACTGTGAACTGTGAGCCTGGTAGTTCATAGGTCTCCATTTCCTTGGAGGCAGCTACTGGGAAGTTACTGAGCTGTCTTGGTGGAAGCATGTCTTCTTAGGTTTTCATACATTGCCTTGAGTACATTCCTTGCATTTGCTGGAGCACTCACCTCTTCCAGACTTCACATGTTGCATTCAGTGGGCAAAGACCCTTCCCTATATGAAGGTGCTAGGCCACTGTCAGGGTAGGATGAACCTGTTCTGGCTACCATGGGTGCAGATGACATAGACTCTACTCCCTTTTGTCAGCAGAAGTTGGTGTTGAGGAAGATTGCAAGGATCTTCAATGGTTGACAACATGGAATTCTGCCATGGTGGTGATTTGGGTTTTAGTCCTGGTGGCTGTTGACATCTTTCCTGACTTTTGGTAACATCCTAGAAGGGATGTTATAACAAAGAGAAACCTTCTTGGAACAGAGTTGGGCTTCCTGGACAACTTGTTGTGGTGTGATATCTGATGGGTGGAATTCTAGAGAAAGTATAGAACTGAGGCCCAAAGCACAAGCGTGAATAGGCTACTATAGATCTGAATTCTCAGGAAGTAATGGCAGCAATATGTGGGACTAGGCACTCTCATAATGGCATGTGAGGTACAGATACTTTTGAAGGAACCAAGGAGCCAGAGGGAGGAAATACAATAGCTCTGGATTCAAGTGAACAATTCAGTCTATGGTGGTTGAGTTGATATCAATGTCACAGGAACTCAATTAAAGAATATTGCCTCCAAAATCATCATTCTGCAATGTATAGCCATATGTTTGGAGTCAGGGTACAGTTCTATAGAATTTAAATACTGAGAACAGGAATATGGTAGTAAGATTTCATCATATTTACAGCCTTAAGTCAACTATGTAAACTTTCTTTTTGGAGGCTAAAAAATGAGTGACTTTGATGGTGCTGGTAGAAGGTACAATTCAGTTTCTGATTTCTTAAAAGGTACCACATTGACACAGGCACTAATAAAATTGAGAAGACAGAAAAAAAAAACTTAGAGTAACACTGAGTGCTAAATCAATCAAACTATAGAAAATTATGACAGACACGGAGGACTGATTTGATTTCCCTTTTACACAAAGTATTATGAGTACGTTTTAAAAATATGTCTATGAAACTGTTCTGAAAGACAAGTGTGTTTCTTATACTTCTTATTTGTGTATTATAGTTGTACATGCTACAGTACAGCATTATTATTTGGTCAATATCCACCCTCAATACTCCCCCACCTCCCTCCTTCCATCCTCTGTTCCTTTGGCTCTCTTTCTGGATCATATATTGTTATAACTCACTGAATGTTTTTTAAAAAATCAATGACAATGTATCTATTAAGTTTAATTGGTGAAACATTCAAAATATTCTAGTATATATGACTTTTATAATCTTGCTATTTTATTTGCCTTCCTCTATATGACTCCAAAAACTCTATTTTAAAAGAAAATTTTAAAGAAATGAAAAATGCTCTGTTTCTCTGCAATTATACTTTTAATCTAAATATCTTCTTTAGAATGCACAAAAGTTCTCCAGAGTTTCCTCATGGCTGTCTTCATTTCTTTGTTTCGTAGAGTATAGATAAGTGGATTCAAGATAGGAGTGATAATAGTATAAAATACAGCAAGGAATTTATCCACAGAGTGATTACTGAAGGGCCAGACATAGATGAAGATGCATGGACCAAAAAAGATCATCACCACTGTGATGTGAGCTGTCAAAGTTGAACGAGCTTTGGACTGCCCAGTAGAAGAGCGGCTCCTGATGTTTATGAGGATCAAACTGTAGGAGATAAGTAAAACTAGGAAACAACTCATAGACAGCATGCCACTGTTGGCCACAATGACTACCTGTACAAAATAGTTGTCTGTGCATGCAAGTTTGCTAACCAGAGGGAGATCACAGAAAATGCTGTCCACCACATTGGGACCACAGAAAGGCAAGTTCACAGCGAAGGGTAATTGAAGCCCTGCATGAAGGAGACCTAATAGCCATGGAATAATCACAAGCAAAATACACACCTTCTTGTTCATTATGGTCATGTAGTGTAGGGGCTTACAAATGGCCACATATCTGTCAAAAGCCATGGAAACCAATAGTACCATTTCATTTCCACCAAGTAAGTGGAGAAGAAATATCTGAGCAAAGCAACCAGCAAAAGAAATAGTTTTCTTTTTTCTTATCAAGTTCACAATCATTTTAGGGGTAGCAAAGGAAGCAAGGGTCATATCCACAAAAGAGAGATTCCCAAGGAGAAAGTACATGGGGGTATTCAGGTTTGGGGAAAAATACACTGTAACCATAATGAGAAGATTACCTAAAACAGTTAACAAATAGACAATTGAGAAGAGGGAAAAGAGAAAAAACTCCACATCCTTGAAGCTGGTTAGTCCCACCAAAATGAATTCTGACACTTGAGTCTGATTTGATAGTTCCATGGATTCAATCATACAGCTTTCTCACAGATGACCTGTAGAGAGAAAAAGATGTCACTCATACCCCAACATTGTTAAATTCTGTTGACAATGTGAGGGAAAGTGAACACCTGCTCACTGTTGGTGGGAATGTAAATTAGTACAGTCAATATGATTAACAATATGAAGGTTATTTATTCAAGAAAATAAAAACAGAGCCACCATATGATCCATTCCACTACAGTGCATATATCCAAAAGAAATGAGCAGTTTGTCAAAGAGACATCTCTACTTCTATGTTTATTGCAACACTCTTCACAATAGCTAAGAGATGGAAACCATCTAAGTGTCTATCAACTGATGGACAAAGAGAAGGTGGTACATAGTGGACATAGCAGAAAAAGAATTAAGGGTGATCTTAGACTAATGAAGATTTAAATGCATTAATATAGTCATGTAAAATTTAAGATTATACTTAAAATGTCAAAAGTCTTTGAAGCAAATCATCATGGAAAAATTGAATGTGAAAAATGTACAGGAAAATAAAACAAATTCAGTGAAGCTTAACCTAATCCTATGAATTCTATAAAAATTAAATTCAACATGTATCATAAATGTAAACGTCACATGCAAACCTAATATTTCTACAGAAACTAAAAGAACAAGAAACATGTATGAATTTGGGTTAGGCAAATACTTTTGAGACACAACTTCAAAAATATGACCCATGAAAATAAATTACAAAATAAAAAATACATAAGTAGATGGTATCCTTCTATCTTTTCTACCATGCAATTTTGGTATGCAGGAGCTATTATGCAATCTGCTCCTGAGTCTACTAATACTTTGATAAACTTACAAAAAGATTGTATTATTTGCAGAATAGCCATGGAATTAACCATCATTCATGGAAACACACAACGTATGCTAGAATCAAACTGCATCCAACACAAATTTTCAGCTATAGTACTTAGCACTCACCTATACAGTGCTTCCCTGCACTTATGAACAAATACAGTGTGAGAAATGGGCTGAGGATTTATATTTAGGGATGTAACTTCTTTGTAAATAGAGAAAAATCTCTATAAGCTTTGAAAAATACTTTTATAAGATACTTCTGTTTCTGTTCAAGGTTACTTGATCTGCAACTGACCGCAGTCAAATTTCTATTCAAGGTTTCTTTATGAAGAAACAGTGAGAATAAAGGAATTGGAAGAATTCCATGACTGTCTTGTCACTCAAATATGAGTTTCCTGGAAGACTTAGTATTAGATAATGAAGAGAAAGACAGCCTCAGGGTTTTCACAGTACCACAATGTGCCTGTCATTACTTTTCATATCAGGAGGTTTTTTTTTTTTGGTACATAATGATGGGATTTATTATTACATATTCATAGATGCATACAATACAGTAATATAATTTGGTCAATATACCCCCCCTGCACCTCTCTACCTCCCTCCTCCCATCCCCCAATCCCTTGCCTCTCTTTCTGGGTCCTATATTTTTCCCCAAATACTCAAGTACAATGTCATAATTTTTTTTCAGTGTTTATTTTTTTTATTTTTTTTATTTTTTTATTTTTGAGCAACTTTACAAGATTTTAACAAAATAATATAAAATGTGTATAAACTGTGTATATATTCTGGATATTGCAATTATCCCCAGGAGTGCCCCCCCAATTACCCTCCCTTATCCCTCCCTTCCCCTTCCCATTATAACTCTTAAAAAAGTATTAGATTGTAAAGCATTACATCTTATCTGGATTTAACTCATGTTACTAGACCAACTTTCTCATTGTCCAGGGTCTAGTCCCCACCTCCACAGACGAGTGGAGACAATAGACCCTTAGATCTCTGGGTTAGGCTGATTTTACTCATCATGATCTCTTCCATAACCATCCATTTACCCTCGAAGGCTGCAATATCATTGTTTCTAATTGCTGTGTAATATTCCATGGTATAAATGTACCACAGTTTTTGGATCCATTCTTCCAGTGAGGGACACCGGGGTTGTTTCCATAGCCTAGCAATAGTACATTGTGCTGCTATGAACATCGATATT